>JAJPUD010002493.1:297030-317916 GCA_023553655.1 Myrmecobius fasciatus
AGATATTAGCAATGAGATTACAGAAAGTCATCCCCAGGATAGTACACTATGACCAAGTAGGATTTATACCAGGGATGCAGGGCTGGTTCAATATTAGGAAAACTATCAGCATAATTAATTATATTAATAACCAAATTAACAAAAACCATATGATTATCTCAATAGATGCAGAAAAAGCCTTTGACAAAATCCAACACCCTTTCCTATTAAAAACACTAGAGAGTATAGGAATAAATGGGCTTTTCCTTAAAATGATCAGTAGCATCTATTTAAAACCATCAGCAAGCATCATATGTAATGGAGACAAACTAAAACCATTCCCAATAAGATCAGGAGTGAAACAAGGCTGCCCACTGTCACCATTACTATTTAATATTGTATTAGAAATGTTAGCTTTAGCAATAAGAGAAGAAAAAGAGATAAAAGGAATCAGAATAGGTAATGAAGAAACCAAATTATCACTCTTTGCAGATGACATGATGGTATACTTAGAGAACCCTAGAGACTCAACTAAAAAACTACTAGAAACAATTCACAACTTTAGCAAAGTGGCAGGATTCAAAATTAATTCACATAAATCATCAGCATTTTTATATATTACCAACAAAGTCCAGCATCAAGAGATACAAAAAGAAATTCCATTCCAAATAACAGATGATAGGATAAAATATTTGGGAATCTATCTGCCAAGGAAAAGTCAGAAACTGTACGAACTAAACTACAAAACACTTTCCACACAAATAAAATCAGACCTAATCAATTGGAACAATATTAAGTGCTCAAGGGTAGGCAGAGCGAACATAATAAAAATGACAATACTACCCAAACTAATCTACTTATTTAGTGCCATACCAATCAAACTCCCAAGAAATTATTTTACAGATCTAGAAAAAATAGTAGCAAAGTTCATTTGGAAGAACAAAAGGTCAAGGATTTCAAGGGGATTAATGAAAAAAAAAGGCAGATGAAGGTGGCCTTGCTGTACCAGATCTGAAACTATATTATAAAGCAGCAGTCATCAAAACCGTTTGGTACTGGCTAAGAAATAGAGCAGTCGATCAGTAGCACAGGATTAGTTATCAGGACAATCTGGGCAATAACTTTAACAATCTAGTGTTCGATAAACACAAGACCCCAGTTTTTGGAATAAGCACTCACTATTCAGCAAAAACTGCTGGGAAAATTGGAAACTAGTGTGGAAGAAATTAGGGCTTGACCCATACTTAACACCACATACCAAGATAAGATCTAAATGGGTTCATGATCTAGATATAAAGAGTGATTTTGTAAGCAAGTTGGAGGAATGTAATATAGTTTACCTCTCAGACCTGTGGAGATGGAATAAATTTATGTCCAAAGAAGATCTGGAACTCCTAATTGAACACCAGATGGATAATTTTGATTATATTAAGTTAAAAAGTTTCTGTATTAATAAAACTAATGCAGACAAGATTAGGAGGGAAGCATCAAATTGGGAAATCATCTTTACATTTAATGGTTCTGATAATTTCTAAATCATTTCTAAAATATATAGAGAATTGTCTCATATATATATAAGAATTCAGGCCACTCTTCAATAGATCAGTGGTCAAGGGATATGAACAGACAATTTTCAGATGATGAAATTAAAACCATCTCTAATCATATGAAAAGTTGTTCCAAGTCACTATTGATCAGAGAAATTCAAATTAAGACAAATCTGAGGTACCACTACACACCTGTCAGCTTGGCTGAAATGAAAGGAAAAGATAATGATGAATGTTGGAGGGAATGTGGGAAAACTGGGACATTAATACATTGTTGGTGGAACTGTGAACGGATCCAACCATTCTGGAGAGCAATTTGGAACTATGCTCAAAAAGTTATCAAACTGTGCATACCCTTTGACCCAGCAGTGTTTCTACTGGGCCTATATCCCAAAAAGATCTTAGAGGAGGGAAAGGGCCCCACATGTGCAAGAATGTTTGTGGAAGCCCTTTTTGTAGTGGCTAGAAACTGGAAACTGAAGGGATGCCCATCAATTGGAGAGTGGCTGAATAAATTATGGTATATGAATGTTATGGAATATTATTGTTCTGTAAGAAACGACCAGCAGGACGATTTCAGAGAGGCCTGGAGAGACTTGCATGAACTGATGCTGAGTGAAACGAGCAGAACCAGGAGATCATCATACACAGCAACAACAGTATTACATGATGATCAATTCTGATGGACATGGCTCTCTGCAACAAAGAATTGTCTCAAACCAGTTCCAATTGTTCACTGAAGAAAGCCTTATACACCCAGAGAGAAGGATATGAAATATGCACCACAACGTAACATTTTCATGCTCTCTTGATATTTGCTTGCATTGTGTTGCCTTTCTCTGATTTTCTTTTTTTTTCTTGTAGATAGGATTTTTCTTGCATAACTTGTCAAGTATTTCAACATTATTAACATGTAGTGGACTTCCTGCCATCTAGGGGAGGGGAGGGGACTGGGGGTAAAATTTGTAATGGAAAGCTTTGTAAAGGTCAATGCTGGCGAACTACCCATATTATGTTATACAAATAAAAAGCTTTAATAATAAAAAAAAAGAAACACAATGCCTATGCTATTGCAATAGTTTGCTGGTTGGTTTTCCTGATTCAAATATAGTCTCACTTCAACCCATCCCTCACTCACCTGCCAAACTGCTATTCCGAAAATGTAGATGTCACACACACATTCAGTAATCTCCAAGATCAAATATCTTCTGACATCTTATTCTATTCTAGTGAGATTGATTTCCTTAGTGTTTCTTACACAAGACTATTTCTTAACTCTATGTTTTTGGAGTGTTGTTCCCCATGCCCCAAATTATTTTCTACTCATCTCTGCCTTCTGATTTTCTTTAAGTTTCAACTAAAATTTCTCCTTCTATTGGAAGTCTTTTCTAATCCCCCTGAAATACTAGTGCCTTCCCTATAAGATTTTCTCCAAATTATTTTTTTAAAATATCGTTTGTACATAGTCATAACCATGGTATCTTCCCCATTAGATTGTGAATGCCTAGAGATAAGGGATTATTTTCACAAAATTTTATATTCCTACCTATCTTTACAGTACCAGAACTTAGTATATAGTAGTTGCTTATTTATTGATTTGACTTGAATCAAATAGGGAAAGCAAACATAGGAGCAGAGCAGTCTGAGAAGAGGAGCTAGGACCAGAGTAGAGACAACTGAACATAAATGCTTCTAGAGGCAGCCCAAACCATGGAGAGATATTTTTGGTTCCTAACAATCCTATAAATAAAACCATAAGAAATAAAAAAAAATAGAGGAAAAGTTTCCAGGATTTGTTTAAAGAGATGCATAAATGAGACAGTTTTGCTTTTCCTTCTGAAAACAAGAAAAATCATAATACACAGATTATAATTTCATTTTGCAACTCTAAATGAAGTTAAACAAAAAGATTGCCCTAAAATAATTGTGGTTCATATACTAACATCTATTACAAAGGATGAAGAAAGAGAAATTATTTGAAGAACTGATAAGATTTTATAAGCCAACCAATAATATGAATGAGCATGGATCAGGATTAATAAGTAAAAACAATGTTTTAACATAAAGGATAGCTTTCAATTGATTTTTAGAATTGATTTTTAGACATACAAAAATGGGAAGAAGTGTTTAAGTAGATGCTAGATAAGCAGTAATATTTCAGAGTGAAGGCATAATTTGCATGAATAATTAGGCTAAATGTTTCCTTATGTACTTTTCAACTCTAATATTTCATGCTTCTATAGTTTACGTGCTCCAGAGATTCCTTGTTGATGAATCTATAGCTTCTACTTAAATTTTCCTTGTCTAATCAGTTTCTACACCTTATGTATCCTAAAAAGGGGAAGCATGTCATAAAAAGTATGAAGTTTCTTGTCCTGAGTTTTCTAAGTTTCTCTCAAATGCGTTTGGTTCTGCCATTGCCTCATGATACTCATATGTTATATTCCTGGAGCTTGATCTTTCTCTTTATTAAGATAGAGAAATGTTATAAACAGATGCAGAATCAGTTCATCTGGAGAGGCTTTCATATACTTTCAGTCCCTACAGGGATCTATAAGGTCTCCCAGAAGGAAGTAATGCCATATAGAAACACTGAAGAATTTCATTCAGATTTATGGGGAGTTGAAGACAGATCTACCCTGTAGGATTTAGAGGGGGGTCATGGATACATGAAGATTTACACACTCTCCAGGAGAAAAGGAGACACAAAAGAAAGAAGGACCAACACTTAAGAATCTGGAAATCATGATATATGAGCCATGTGGGATGTTTGGAATCCACAAGACGTGAAGGTTGTATGATTCCCCAGCAATTCTAAGTTCTTTTCTTTTATGAAGGGTACTTTCAAAGGTAATTCTATGTCTGGTCCTTGAGAGCCCAGAGGCTCCTATCATTAAGGAAAGTTATCTCAACTATGTATGGACTTAGATGTAAAACTTTGGAACTTTCTGTCAGCTTATGGAAAACTTGTCCTATAGTCATGATAGTCCTATGATTTGTATATGTTTATATAAAAGATGAGGGTCCTCTTGGACAAGTTTAAGGTTCTGAGGTTTTCAGAGAAAATTGTGGGTTTGAATATGTAAAAGAAATATGGAGAGAATCCCCCAGGATTTTACCTAATTTGTGTGAACATAAAGTTTCAGTTCAGAGCCATGGGATGCTTATGAATTTGGACATTTACCATCTTTAAATACAAAACACCCCCTCATTTTAGGGATGTCACATAGCTAACAGAACTAAATTAAAACAATTCTCTGTGGGGAAATTACTGTTCACATAGTGAGGTTGTATTGCTCCTCTTAGGGGAACAATAAATCCCACTATATATTCCTTTCACAAGTGTGTTTAATTATTTCATCAAATATTATGTTACATTCTGATAAACATATTTTTTCTCATTTGTTCTAAAACTATGATTTCATCCATGTGGAAATTCCTTTCACTGATATAGATTTTGATAAAAAAATAATCCCTTCAAATTACATTTGAGTTTAGGGATTTCACAAATTCTCTCTTGTATCTCTATGGAATGCTATAAAGAATAATAGACTGTCTCCTTATTTTAGCTATGAAAGATCATGATGAGCTTAATTGTAAAGGACTCTGCCATAATGTAGTCTTGCCTCTTATGACATGATTTTCTCTAAGCATCTAAACAAATTCTCTTTAAGCAACAAAATCTTTATAAGGTTACACTGATTGATAAGCCACCATGCTGTGTCATTTATTTGAAGGCTTTTGACCTACATAGTTTCATAAACATCGCACTAAATTTTGTGGTCCATTATACAGAGAAAAAGAAGCAAATGACCTTGTTTGAAAATTTGCCCTTTCTCCAAAACTGGTGGTTCCTATTGTATCTCATCAGATTCAAGCCAAAGCTAGGCCTACTAGGTGGAACACTATTGTAAACATTCATATGGATTTATTTTCAGTAATCTCTTATTTGCCTTTATAAGATGAAGTGGAAAGTTGGCAAGAATCACATAAAGTTGGGTATCATAGACAGCCAATCCAGATTATTAGGGACAAAACTATTTTTCACTACATTCTTACAACTTTTGCAGTACAAATTATCTGCAGCTGTGGACAACTTCTAGAATTTAGACAATGGGCAAAATCCTTACTTTTTGACCTGTTCTGTCTGGTTTGGCTGTCTGCATGACCATGAATGCCAATTTTTCATTTCATATTAAGTTGTATGGACTTGTCAAACACTTCTTCCTGGATGCCAAGGAATTTACTTCTTAGCCTGAGTGACATAAAGCAAGGAAGATTAAGAATTTTTCAACATTCATTCCAATAGATATCTTGTCTTAATAAATGGTTTATATAATCAAATCACCTAATTTATGTTTATTTGAAATCACTTCTTGCTAGCTCACTTAAGGAAGTCTCTTATCACAAGAAGCTAGTGAGGTCTTTCACTCTTTCCAAAAATAAACTAATATAATTAATTGCCTTAATATCAACTCATCACTAGTGAAATAACCCAGTGACTCTCGAGCTGAGTATAGATAACAATTCTAAAGCTAAATAGAAACAAATAGAAGGTTGAACAAGAAAGAAGAAAGGCAATGTGAGCAAGATAGTTAAATTTTCCAGCAGATTAGTAAAGAATAGAGGGAGTATTAAAAAGTTTTTATTTATAGACTTGAATACAAAGGCAAGGTTACATTTTTCTGTAAAATAATTAATATTGATATACACTCAAATTATATTATGTGATGCAACAAAATTTTTCTCATGAAATTTAGTATGTTTTGTGTCCCTGTGAAATAAATCTTTTTAAAACCAGGAAAGAGGTTTCCAAGATCAGAGTATCAGATTGAATTTCTCACTTCAATTTTAAACCTGTCCATCATTTTAGAGCCTCCAAGTAATACACAGCTGCAGATCATTTGGATTTCCAACATTCTAAGAATGTTGTGCAGAGTGAAATAATAACTGTTGGACATATGCCAAGGAAAAATGGAAGTTAATTTGATATGTGCCTAAGAAGTTCAATTCACATGTGGTAGATATAATTATTCCAATAAATATTTTTTAAAAGATTATTCAAACAGATTTTTCACATTCTGATTTTTGCAATTATACAATCTGTTCAACTGAGATGATTGCATTAGTGATAATTACCCATGTGCATTTATATGCATGTATCAGTGAACACACGCATACATACTATATCCCATATACTTACATATATAGGAAGCATGACATAGTGGATAAAGAATCAGCCTGAGAGTCAGGACTATATGGATCATATGAATCAAGACACATTCTTGCTTCATGACTTTAGCAAAGTCACTTATCCTTTCAATATTTTAACCAGCTCTGTAAGATTTCCAGTTTCTGAGAAGTTGCTAACTTTCACTGGTGGAAAAATTCTTCTAACAGCATGAAATCCCAGTTTTAGTATAATAGGGATTATAGTCCCTACAAACATATTTATGTCTATGTATGTATATATATCAGTGTATGTGTATGGATATATTTTGTATATTCATACACACATATATGTGTACATACACTTACACATATGGTGGCATGTGGATAGGAAGTCAGCCAGAGGGATCGAATTCTTATTAACTGTGTGACCCTAGACAAAACATTTTAACTTTTAATGCCCCACATAGCTTCCAAGAACTTATTTGCTAATATTTGGTTCAAGTAATTCTCACAATGAAAGCTCTTCTTTGTGACAAAATTGTATAAATATTTTAAAATATTGAAATACTTAAAGGATTTTTCTGATTTCTGTCTTACTGTGTGGTTACTCTCTTTAATAGTGCAGATTATAAGATTTTTTAAGACTTTGAGTTTTCTTTAGTCTCTCTGACTGAAATGATTAATGCATGTCCAATCTTCTCTGGGTTTCTGACCAAAAGCTAGATAACAATACAACTTAAAGATTTAGAAGAAATGGTAGTTTAGTAGTTTAGAAGAAATAGTAGTTAGCAGAAGAGATATAAGAAGTGAATGGGAAGAATTTTCACACAGACCATTTTATTTTCAGGTAGAGATGAAATTAGAAATAAAATCTCAGGTTTTAGCTGAGAGCTCGCTGCAGAGGTTATAGGGATCTTCACAGATATTAATTGAAGAAACTTTGAAGCTGGCCAGAGTCTAAAGCCTTATGAGACTGCACAGAGTACATCAGTGTGCTTGACTGATACTGTGTGGAAGATGCTAAGGTTATTTCTTCTGGAGAAATTTTAGAGCATACATAGATATTCTGAAATTGGTTCCTGATGCCTAACTCTGAGGTGAGTATTATTATTATTATTATTTTTACTGGCTGCAACTGTAGAACTGGAATTTGGGGCACCTTCAAAAGACTTGCCTTGAATTTAGCCTCTTCCTCTCTTGGTTATATCTATTATCTTGTTTTGATTCATTGGTTGACAGGGCTGTAGGGAGAGGCCTTGAATCCTCTCCTTCCAAAATCAATATGAATATTGACTGTAGTTCTTTTACTATCTTGATGTTTGTTCTTTTTTCATTTTAAATTAAAGAAGTTGGTGGGAATGAGCTTTTGATTTTCAAAAATACAAGAGAGGTTTGGAAATCTAAGAGATTCCATAAATCTGGAAATTGGAAGAAATCTATGCCAGATTTTGTTGCCATTAATCAGCATTAATTGATTTAAGGAATAAGGTGCTTCTTTCAGGACCCAGGACAGCAGTATCTGACACAGAACTCACCCAGCAGGTAGATTTAGAAGTGAGTTTGTTGGAAACTACATAAATATATTTTAATATTTATTTATTTATTTATTTTTATGATTATACATGTATGTTAACTTTTAAAATACATATTTCTTCATGAATCATTTTGAGAGAAAAAAATCAGGACAAAAGAGAAAAACCATAGGAAAGGAAAAAAAACAGAAAAAAGAAGTGAACATACCATGTGTTGACTTACATTCAATCTCCATAGCTCTCTTTCTGCATGCAGATAGTGTTTTTTTTCCCCAAAGTTTATTGGGATTGCTTTGGATCACTGAATCATGAGAAGAACCAAGTCTTTCATATGTGATCATCAAACAATCTTACTCTTACTACATACAATGTATTTCTGGTTCTGCTTGTTTCACTCAGCATCAGTTCAGCAAATCTTTCCAGGCCTTTAAAAAATTAAAGTGGAATCTATACTTTGTAGAAAATGTGTTGAATCTGATCCCACTGTGCCCAGAAACAGAGATGATATAGGGCATTGTTTTCTAAACTTTTCTCACTCATAACCCCTTTTTATCTGATTAAATTTTATGCAACCCCAGGTACATAGATATATAAAATAGGCATATTAATCAAACTTTTATTGATAATAAATCATAATTTTATGACTTCCACATTCAATTATATGATCCCATCTGGGATTTAAGAAGATTTGATAAAGGAAAGCTTTAGAAGTACTGGGGGAATTTTTGTACATTTGTTCTTGCTATATCTTTGAAGCAAATATGCTTTGTAAAAGCTGATATTATTTGATTAAATGAGACTAGAGTTCTAGTGTAGTTAACAGTGAGAGGAACATGTGCAGAATTGAGGTTTGAGACTATTACTTTAAAGAAGAGATATTTCAGCTCCTTTCCATGAGTAAACTGTACTTGATCTCGAGATTTTAAACTTATAAGAATACTGTCAAACCTGGACACATTGACCTTGAAGTTTTTTCTTAGTCACTTACTTAGGAAAGGAAAACCTAATACAAAAGGCAGCCAGGGATCCAGGCACAAATTCACCTAACTGAATCTCTAGATATCTGTTCTAGTTGTAATCCACCCTCTCACATCCTTCTATCATCTCAGGACAAAAGGAAGCCTAAGAGATTACTCAGCTTTTTTTGACATTATACTAAAGTAGAAAGTGTGACAAGGAGCTAGCCATGAAACCCATGGCCTCAGATGTCAAAACTCAAAGTTAGAACAACAAAGCAAACCATAAATGGCAAAGTTGAACACAGTTAATACTAAGAATTGATAGAATTAGATACATTCAATTAAATCATTTATGAATGATAATATGAATGAATGAAAAATCATAAAAGTGTTGACTGTGTGCCAGGTATGTGCTAAATATTGAGGACACAAATATAAGAAAGCTTGATATCATTTGCCTTCAAAGGGTTTCCACTCTAAAAGGGAAGAAAGCAAAGCAAGCTAAAAGTGAAGAAAATAAGGGAAAGACATTACTGAAAGAGGAGTTAAAGCATTATGCCAGATATGTTATGTCATCATGTTTTAGAAATGGAAGCTGCCAGGAACTAAGAATGGAGCCAATTTCAAAGAAAAATAAGGTTCAATTATCAGAGTATAGGCTGAATTCAGAGGAAGAGTCTGAAGGTTCTAATTGGAGGGAGATGAAGAAGATGGTGTGAGGGGAGGAAGAGAGAGCAAATGACAGAGTTTAGAAATGGCCTATCCTAAGTAAAAAGGATACAAGACAAAAAAAGAAAAAAATCTCCCATGACTCAAAGAGCTTACATTCTAAAAGGGAAGAAAACAAAATGTAAACTCATACACAAAATGACAACTTAAGGTATGAGGAAATTTTAGGGGGTAGTGCCTTAAGCTATGATTTAGAGGCAGCAAGGCATTCTCCGAGATAGAGAAGAGAATGATAAGATAAATCTTATTAAAAATAGCAAGAGGGATAGGTGGAAGAGTCAATAGAGCACTGGCCCCAGTCAAGAGAACCTGAGTTAGAATCCAGCATCAGACACGATGCTATTAGTTGTGTAACTTTGGGCAAGTCATTTAACCTCAATTGCTTTGCAAAGGAATAAAATGAAATAAAAGTAACACAACAAGAAAAGGGAAATTAGCTTTACTTTTCAAGATGATATAAGATGAACAGGAATTAGTGGAAAGGAATATGGTGGAGAGAGTTTTGGTAAAGCTCAACCAAAGCAGAAATAGAAGCTTTTCACACACACACACACACACACACACACACACACATTTTTACTGGAGTATACTATGAATGACTTGCATAGACAAAAAATGCATTTGGGAAATATCATAAGTTTGTCATAGAATTATTTTATAATAGTAATGGAGAACTTCATTTATCTAGACATTTGCTGGAGTTTTTTCTTTGCCAAAACCAGAGTTGTTAATTTTCTTGATATACTTCAACAATAATTTCATCCTTTAAATGATGGAAGAATTGATGAAGAGAGGTTCTATTTTGGATCTGACTCTCACCAATATAGAGAAAAAACTTGCTCCCAAAAGGGAACTTTAGGGCAAAATGACCACTTTATTTTTGTAGGTATTATAGAAAAGAATGAAACGTGAGAATAGTATTATATTTACCCAGGTTTGAGGAGGTGATTTCAAAGAATCAAATGAGTAGGTAGGATGCCATGGTCAAAAATATTAAAAATAGTAAATTTAATGAAGCCAAGAAAGATGAGACACTTTCAAGAATGAAATTTTGAATTTAAAAATAAAAACAAAGAAATAATTCCAATGAAAAGAAGGAAACTAGTTACCACATTACATTCTACAGAAATTAATACATATGCATAATGGCCTTGTTGACCATCTTTAACTATGAAATATGTATAGAAGTTATAAGTGAACAATGGATGTTAAAAGGTGACAGAATTATAAGGCTAGGGAGAGATATTCTGAAGCTCAGAATGAGCAAATACCTTTGAGGAAAGGTAATTACATAAAAATGTTCTATTTTTTCTTCTATATTGGGGATAATTCAAAGAGGAATGAGACCTTGATGCTTTTGTTTTTGATGGATGAAACATGATATGATACATGAGTATGGAGAGAAGGAATTGCTGTTCAAGTATTTTTTTTTTGTTTTTATTTTCTCTTCAAAAGAGAATAATCCTTGGTCTAGAGAAAAGGAACGCTATTTTGGTATTTAAAATTTTGTTACACTTTCTTTTGATTTTTTCATTTTTTCATTTACATGTGTAAATTAGCTCTACTTAATTCACTATTCATCAGATTATATAGATTTTTTGTGTTTCTCTGTATTCATCAAATATACTGTTTCTTACATTGTAATGGTATTGTTACATTAATATAACACAATTTTTTTAACATCACCAGTTGATGACATCTACTTTCCCCCACCCCCAATTCTTGGCAATCACAAACTGTGCTGCCATAAATATTTTGGAGTATATGGAGACCTTTCTTGTCAGTGGGTTCCTTGGGGTTCAAACTTAGTATTGGAATTTCTGGTTCAAATGATATGGTATTTTATTCATTTTATTTTCCTAATTACAAATTGTTTTCCAAAATGATCATATTATTTCATGATACCACCAGAAATACGTTCACAACTACTTCAAAATTTATAGTTGTCATTTTTTGATCATTATTTTTAATTTTTGGGATGTGAAATGATATCTCAGTGTTATTTTAATTTGTGTTTTTCTATTATTAGTGATTTCAAGCATTTTTAATGTATTTATGAATATTTTGCAGTTCTTTTGAGAGTTGTTTGTTCATTTTGACCATTTATCAATTGGTGCATTAGCCAAAGATTTTAAAGACTGTTCAGAATAGAAGATGTATTATTGGAATGGGAAAGGGAAAATGTTACCATGATTTCTGAGAAAGGGAAAAAAAGGAATTTGCAAACTATGGATTGTGAGCTTTACTTTGGTTCTTGAGAAAGTTTTAAAATGTTCTGTAAAAGATTATGGCTTATCTAGAAGAGGAAATAGTGATCAATGAGAGCTAGCATGGCTTCAGTAAGAATGAATTATATCAAATTAAATTTTCTTTTTTTTTTTAGAGTTCTATAAGATAAGGGGAATATGCTTTGTCTTTGTGTCTATCTCTGTATGCCTGTGAGTGTATGTAGATTTTAGCTAGGTGCTTATCAGTCTCTTGTGAGATTCTTGTGTGGAAGATGTAGGAGAAAAGTCTAGTCATTAATGCTTTTGATGTTAATTTGTAGAAAAGTCTCTTATGATGTGCTTCCTGTATTTATACTTGGACCTGTTCTGTTTAAAATATATATCAGAAAAAATAAAATATATATTAGAGACTGGAAATAGTAGAGATGGCATAGTTTTGAAGCATGCAGATAGCACAAGGCTAGGAAGAATTTTTTAAAATTTTTAAATATTTTAATTTTCCCTAGTTACATGTAAAACAATTTTTAACATTTGTTTTTAAAATTTTGAATTCCAGATTCTTCCCCTTTCTCCTCCCCATTAAGAAAGCCCATGTGAAGTTGTGTAAAACATTTCTATAAAAATCATTTTGCAAAAGAAAGCATAAATCTCATCCTCAAGAAAAAAAAAGAAAAAAAAGTATGCTTCAGTTTATAATCAGACAAAATCAGTTCTTTCTCTGGGTATGTATGGGTAGCATTTTTCATCATTAAGTCCTTCATAGTAATCTTGGATCATTGCTGAGATAGCAAAGTCATTCATAGCTAATCATACCACAACTTTGCTATTACTGTGCACGCAGTACATTTCACTTTGCTTGAGCTCATAGAGGACTTTCAATGTTTTTTGTGATAACATCCTGCTCTTTATTTTTTTATGGGACAATAATATTCTTTCACAATCCCATACCACAATTTATTCAGCTGCTCTCCAATCAAAGGATATCCCCTCAATTTCCAATTGCTAGAAATGATTGTCAACACATTGAACTATAAAGTTAACATTTAAAAGACATCTTAATAGTTTTGAAATTTGAGAAATGTATAGATGAAATTTCATAGTGCTAAAAGGAAATTCTTAAATCTGAATTAAAAAGTAAGTGTCACAAGCGAGAGATGTGACTAGATGGCAATTTTCTTTGAAGAAAAAAAAAAGATCTGGTGGTTGCAGATGCTTAACACTTCCTACCTGTGTGACCTTGGGCAAGTCACTTAACCCCAATTACCACAGTGGGGGGGAAAGATCTGAGAGTTTTGGAGGACTTCAAGTTGAATATGGGTTAATAATGTTAAATGGAAGCCAAAAAAAAAAGTTAATCTTTGGCTACAATAACCAAGAAGCCATCCTATCTAGCACTAGGGAAATGAGTGTTTTCTGTACTGTACCTAGGCATGACCACATATAGAGTATCATATTCAATTCAGATTACCACATTTTTTAGGAAAGACATTGATAAATTAGAGTATGCAGAGGATGGTGACCAAGATGCTAAAAATTCTCGAGTTTGTGCCATATGAGCATTGGCTGAAGTAAATGGGTTAAGAAATGAAAATAACATCTAGAAACAATAACTATCTTCAAATATTTAAAGGGCTGATTCATGAAAAAGGATAAACTTTTTTTTTGAAGATGCAGAGAAACAGAATCGGGTTAGAGAAAAGAAAAATTTCTGTTAGGAAATTTTGGGGGCAGCTAGGTGGCGCAGTGGATAGAGCACCAGCCCTGAAGTCAGGAAGACCTGAGTTCAAAATCTGGTCTCAGACACATAACATCCATAGCTGTGTGACCCTGGGCAAGTCACTTAACCCCAATTGCCCCAGCAAAAAGCAAAAAACAAAAACAAAAAAAAACAAAAACAAAAAACCCTTTCCACTTTGTACCTAAATGTAGATCATGCTTTTTTCCCCCCCTCTTCTACATCTTTTTATCCCTTCTACATACCTTCCTGATCTCTGCTTGACATTCTTTAGCACAGAATCAAATGAGAAAGGTTTTTAAGCCTTGGTGAGAAGTATTAAAAAAATAAAAAACAAATAAAGGAGAAGAAATGGATGATAAAATAAGAGATTTTGAGATACAGTAAAGTATGAGAGAGAGCTTATATAGAACTTCTTTTATTTTCTCAATAAATATGATGTAAGAGACTCAGCACCAAGAATAGGGTACATAGAAAAATATGGAAGAAAGTTTGTAATAATCTTTTTTTTGAGGCAATTGGGGTTAAGTGACTTGTCCAGGGGTCACACAGCTAGGACATGTTAAGTGTCTGAGACCAGATTTGAACTCAGGTCCACCTAATTTCAAGGCTGATACTCCATCCACTGCACCAGAAAGTTTGTAATAATATTTCTGCAGATTGCAGTGGAGACTCAATGAGGGAAGAATCAAAGGACTGCTATGAAGCACTGAAGAGTCAGTTGAGACTGAATAATATAAATTTGTAATGGAGCATTCAAAATAGTTATAGGATGTGTACACAAATAATTCAGTACAAAATAAATTGTAAATACAAAATAACTTGAGTTAAAGTGCACTAATACTTGGTGTGATCAGCAAAGGTCTCTTGGGAGATGATGTTTGAATTTAGTCTTAAAGGCATCGATAGCAGAGATTTCAAGAGATGAAGTTAAGAAAGAAGCTATGGTGAAGATGGCTTAGGGAGTGGAGAAATTTTATGTAAGGAGAACACTTATGAGGCTGCTGCAGTAGACAAGATAAAATATGATAAGTGTGTGAACCAGGATGGTGACTATGTGATGGAGAAAAGTTTTCAGATAAGGGAGATATTGAAGGAATAAAATTTAACAATCTCAGAATTTATGATATGAAAGGAACCTTAAAGATCATTTAATCCAACCCATATCTGACCAATAGTCCCCTTAAAATATTTCTCTTGACATGCTTTATGAACCATCTACTATGTTCTATACATTGCACTAAGTGCTGAGGATACAAATAAGAAAAGTAAAGATAGTCCCTTCACCAAGGAGCTCATTATCTAATCCAATCAAAATTGCAGAAACAACAGAGGATACACTGATGCAGTATGAGTACGAAAGTTGAAACAATCTCCAGGATGATGAATTTCCTTATCCTTGGGGGAGCAGAGATGGGGATGATGATGATAGTGGAACTGAAACCAGGCAGAGTAGCTGGTAGCAAATGATACATCAATATGGTCATTCAACTTCAATCTGAAGATTTCTAGTGAGGGCTAACTTACTTCAAAAGGCAGAACATTCTACTTTTGGGTAGTTTTAATTGTTAGTAAGATTTTCCTTTCAAACTCAAACTTCATTCTTTGTAATTTGCAACATTTGCTTCTAGTTCAGTCCTTTGGGGCCAAGCAGAATAAGTTTAGTTCTTCTTCCACTTGGAGATAACTAGCAAGTACCTTCTAAACCATCCCTTCTATTGTGTTGCTGTTGTTTGTCCTTCATTTTTGAACAGGACCAATGACATCATGGGATGATGCTCTGACTTTTGGGTGAATTGAATTTAAGTGAGGCTGAATTGCACAAAGTTTTCAACCTTACTATCTTTCAAAGTCATAGAATTTCAATGGCAAGATCAAAGTTAAGACAACTGGTAATGGCTCAGAATGTAGTGTATGACCTTGGTTTCTTCAGTGTGTGACCAAGCTCTCAGTACATTGTAATGCCTACTTCTGTTGATTTTATGATCATTTGAACAAATTGTTTTTTCTTGCCCGTTCCACCAGGGGAAGTCTTCACATGATGGGGGTGGGTATCCATCTAATTCATTGAAGGCTTTGAGGCTTATTAGTTACTCTTAACCTACTTTAGCTCATTTGTCAACTTGGTTTTACTGGGATGTGACCTCTGTGCTTTCTACAGCTTTTTGGAGCCCCCAGGTTGTAATTTAGTATCAAGTAGACACTAAAAACGGTGAGAAGTCCTGACAAGGACTTGGCAAAACCTTCAACCATTCGTCATACAACATGTTCTTTAGGTCTCTTGCATTTTGGTTTTCTTCTGGACAGACTCCAAATCATCTAGAAATAATCTAAATATACTCTGAAGAACATAGTGAAAAATACTATCACAATAGGAAAAAACAAAAAAAAAACCTTAGACAAATTTCTAAGATTAGTGGGGGCCAGTTTACTCAGACTTCTGGTAAATGAACTTTTAACATCTTACAACATTTGCTTCTATCCATACTTCCAAATCTCCTACTATGAGAATTATTATATACTTCTTAACAAATCTATATTCATTTCCCATAAACCATTTTTACCATTTTTCTTGTGTGGGACAAAAAGACCCTAACTCAAAATTGACTGCTCAGAGACTTCTCTAGGTATAAAACATAAAATTTCTTATTTTGGTTCTCACAAGAAGCAGGGAGGTCCTTGCTCCAGAGGAGCTGGGGCAGGGAGGCCAATTTTACAGAAGTAGGTAACATGATTATATAGTCAAGGATTACAGAAAAGATCCTTCATTTAACCCACCTAAACCCCCAGTTAATCTTTAAAGTCATTGGCCAACTCAATATTTGTCTTTGATATGCACGTAGGCCTTTGTGGCATCAGGGTCTTAGTTAAGCAATAAATGTTTCAAATACCTTTGCTGGGTATATTACTAAGAAAAGGGGCCAATTAAACAAGAGGGTTAAATATTACTAAACTATTAAACCATTCATCAAGGAGATTTGGTATGTTTTCAGGAATTCCTAGGGTTAGCTAAATTGGAGACATCTTCCAGGCCATTAAACAATTAATCAAATTTACCTCTTATGAGAAGCAGTTGAGCAAGTGGTCAAAGGATTATCTAAAACATTTCTGCTAGAAGAGCAAATTTTGCTCTTCTCCCAGAGCTCAATAATTAAACGGAGCCTGAACTACCCAAGGTTATTATTCTGAGAAGTCCTCAGTTTCCCATTTCATTCATTATTAATTGTCTTTATAAATTTGTAGGTAACCTTGAGGCATCTAGGATGCTTATTGAATAGAGCAATGGCCTGGAGTCTGGAAAACTTGAGCTGAAATCTGACTTCAGACATTTAATGATTTTGTAATTCTACAGAAGTTAACTAACCTATTTGCTTCAGTTTCCTTATGTGTAAAATGGGGATATTGATGATGCACCTACCTTCCATAGTTGCATGACATTTGAAAAGTTTGAGAGACATAGTTTCTCATAGCATTCTCATAGACATAGCAAAATGCTAGAATTTTATTAATAAAAGAGGTCACTGGTACACTTGAATGCCAAAGACCCTCATGGTGATAGGTTCACAACTTGTATATGCCCTTGGAAAAGTGAGTGCTCCTGAGAATGGCAATTAACTCTAATTGATTAATAATTAATGAGAAAATGAGAAAATTTTCACAAGATGTGAATTCATACTAAAGAGATTAGGGGTATTGTGACTTGGATCACCCAATTCTTAGACAAAGTGACATCAAAATTCTTGTCAAAGAGGGAATTCACTTCTATCCTAGGGTTGATTGACCAAATAAAATGAATAGAAATTCACTAATTCTCTCACCCTGGATATGATTTCTCCTGCTGGTTAAGTTCTGGATGATTTAAGGCATGCTCCTTAAGAAAGTAAGTTAAGGACCATACCTTAAACTAAAACCACTCTGAATTTCTTAGATTGGACAAAAATAGGTCCCAGGTCAAGCCCCAAGTGGTTATTGTTTGGGTCCTAATTAACTCAGAAGTAATACATATAGAAATCATTTCTGTTTTGGCCAGAAATTCTGAGGGTCTTCTCTTTCCAGATTTATTTATTTATTTAGATATTTTTGACTAGGTGAAAGAGGCCAATCTTTGCTTCAATTTCTACCTAATCTTAATCACTAAATAGGTGTGCCATTGGCCAAACAGCCCTGCTGAAGATATTAGTTTAAAAAGGCCAAGGTCTCCCACTGCATATCAAGTTGTCCTGATCTATATCTGGCCCAGGAACCAGATGGCTCTGGAGGAGAAAGTAAGGCTGGTGACTTTTCACAGTCCTCCCTCACTTAAATCCAATTCATTTGCATGACATGACATCATCTCCCTGATCACATCCTCTTCTACAGGGTCTTAATCTTCTAATCCAGTTATTCTATCAAAAAGGAAAATTAGATTAATTGGACACAATCTATTTGATCATTTTTGGGAATAGGTAGAATAAATATATAGTTTACTGGGAGACATCTCAGATTCATAAGAGGGAGTCAGTTGACCAAACAATAAAGATTTCTGAAGCAACTACTCTATGTAAAGCATTGTATTGGTGGGGGATACAATGATGAAACACAATTCTTGCCTTCAAGGAGCTCAAATCCAGTTAAGGAGACAGTACAAGTACATGAAACATTAAAGAGAAATAGTGAAATAAATTTATTAACAAATCCATCAATATTCTCTCCTTTTAAAAAAGTTTTACACTTTATTTAAAACTTTACCAGTGTCTTTTATTTCTATTCTATGACTTTAAAGATATACTGTATTGTAATCCATAATACTAAACCATACTTTGTAAAAACAAAAAAAAATTAAAAAACTAAGTGAAAAACAAAAATAAAAGTGGCCATCTCAGATAATCTATGAAACATTTTACTAACAGTTTCCTGTCTCTTCCATGAGAGGAGGGAAATAAAGTTTATTAACTCTTCTCTAGGGCAAAGATTATGTTTTATTTTTGATGAAGATGTGTTGGATTTTACTTATTGCTTCTTTCTTTCCTAAGTGCTCACAAATCATCGTCTTAATAATGAAGCCTAGAGCTTTGCCAGGAACAGAAATGAAATTTACTAGTATGTAGTTTGCACACTCAACCTTCTTCCTTATTTTAAAAAAAATGTAACAGGAAAATACTTTCCCTTTAGCAATTTTCTCATTCTCTAGATTTTTCAAACGACATCAAATAGAAACTCAGCAAAAATACATGTTAGTCTCTTTGGACCTTATTGGAGAATGGTGGAATCAGCTCATCTCCTGAGAAATGCTAAATTGCAGCATTATTATTTATAACTCAGAAATAGGAACAGGACAGAAATTTGGGTTTGATTTATTGTTTTGTTTATTTATACACTTAAGAAAGTAATGGACAAAATATTGATAATGCAGGTTAAATTTACAAGTGTGTCTTGCAATTAGGAGAGTTGCTTATTAAATATTAATTAGCATACTCTTGAATATAATAATGTGTCTAACCCTGGTAACTTGGATTAATTGATGCCAATTCTGTCTGACTGTGTCCTCACTTATTTTCACTGCCCACTCCCAGCTAACTATTTTTCATTCCATATTTATATTCAAAAGATTCTTATTGAAAAATAAAGCAGAAACAAAATGAAATTTCAGTAGTTAGTTTTTTTATGCCATGTTATGATCAATCCACACACCTCAAGCAATTGTTCTAACTCTTCCTTTATTGTTCTCCTGTGCTCCAGAAGCTAAAAACTAATCAGTTAAATAAATAAGCAACAAGGAAAATTTAAAAATATACATATTTTTTTCTCATCATTGACATTCATTTTCACTTCCAAGTTATTCTGTGTTTTAACATTCCTGACCCCATTCCTATGGGGGGATAGGAATTCCTATTGCTACTGGTTTGTATTTAGCTTTAAATACTTATACTTCCATTTTCTATGTGCCTTTTAAAAATTGGAGTTTCCAGATGAATGCTCTGGGTCTCTTTAGCCACCTTCATTTTTCCTTTTAATCAAAATCTTTTTTTCATTGTATTATTTTAAATTTGTGACAATTTCCCATCTCAGTTAGGCTGACTTTTCCTGCAACAAATTGAACCCTACCTCTTCATTCTCTAAATCATTTTAAATCTACCAATTCAGATTACTCCTGACAGTTGTTTCCTTTTCTATGAATCCTCTGAAGGAACAATAATTTACATGCAAAGTTTTTGTAATTTTTATGTCAGTAGACTTCTATTGATCAGAATCCAGTTCAAAATAATACTTCCTCTGTTTGCTTTTTCTGTGTTATAAACAGCTGTCACCTGGCTGGGTGACTAAAAGACTGCTGATGATGCAACACACTCCTAAAAAAAATAGAGTTTATCTCTTTTAGCAATGGTGTCAAATTTGAATATAAATGGGGTGCATATGTGTATCTGGGTCAGATAGCACAGGTGAACAATGAGCTTGGTAGAGTTCCAAAAGAAAAAGAATACAGGCTGGATTGCTCTCAAGAAATTCCAAAATGAGCAACAACAGCAAAATAATAATATTTTCTCTTCTTACTGTCATTTTGGATTTAATAAATCACAAGTTAGTTTGGTTTGAAATTTACTGAGAAGTGGGTTAGCTAGATGGCCCAGTGAAACCGAGTACCAGCCCTGATATCAGGAAGCTCCGAATTCAAATCCTGCCTCAAACACTTAATACTTCATAGGTGTGTGATCCTGAGCAAGTCAATTAACCCCAATTGCATTGCCAAAAAAAAAAAAAAAAAGAAGGAAATTCACTGACAACTAAAAGGAGATGAAATGCTAATTTTTCATTTCAACTTACTCCCATTATTTTTCTTCTTTTTTTTTTTTTCCTGAGGCAATTGGGGTTAAGTGACTTGCCCAGGATCACACAGCTAGGAACTGTTAAGTGTCTGAAACCAAATTTGAACTCAGGTCTTCCTGACTTCAGGGCTGGTGCTCTACTCCCATTATTTTTTTTTTTTTTATTGCTGAGGCAATTGGGGTTAAGTGACTTGCCCAGGGT
>JAJPUD010002494.1:0-40372 GCA_023553655.1 Myrmecobius fasciatus
TAGATAAGGCAATTCCTATTTCTAGGGGGTGGCAAGATGCTAAGAAACCTAAAATGGTGAAAGGGAAGAGAACACCAATGAATAAGTATGCAATTAAGAAAACAAAGGGACAAAGAAAGACCAAGAGATAGCTAGACATTCCTTTTGAAGGAAAAGGAATAAATATAACCGAATTTTAAAAGGGGGAGGGGGAAAAGGAGGGACAAGGGTCATCATTTGATTTTCCTCGTTGATGAAATTTGTCCAGTTTTTTGAATCTTTGCCACAGAATGTTGTGCTGCCCAATAATTTTTGCTGTTGAGACAAGAGAGGGAAGTCAGTCACTGGCAGCTTATAAAGTTTGCCTTTCTAGATGAATGGGAATCTTTTGCATACTTTCTTGATAAGAGACTGCATACTTAAGAGACATCCTGCAGTATGTAAATGGTTCCTATGCTAAGTGACAAGGAAGTTTACCTCCATTCTTCAGTTTCTTGGAACATTGAAGGATTTTCCACACTCATCTGCCTGCTTTAAGATGAAGTGTTGAAACATCAGGGTTTCATTAACTTCTCACCGGACACATCTATTCTGTTCTGCATTTGATTCCAAGGGCCCTGACAAAGAATCCACAATCTTATCTGGTTCCCTTTGAAAGAGAACTTTACTGTGGATGAAGTGAAAGAAGAAACTGAAAAAGAAGAAAGAGTTTGAATTGGAATATATTGGAAGCTATGCTGGTTCTAGAGTTACAGAAGCCAAGTTTCAGATTGCTGAGCTTTAAATGAAAATGATTGTCAAGTCCAAGGTCAAATCATGAAGGCTTTCCTTCTTTATAAGAAGATATTTGCATGAAAAATGCAACATGGTACTGGCTGTCCTCCCCGGGACTCCAAGTGGTGCTGGGAAAAATTTTCTTAAAACAAAACAAAATTTAATCTCATGTGCATCATGTCATCCCTGAAGCTGTAACTTATGAAATTGGAGTCCAAAAGACAGAGGCCAAATCTTGCCTCAGGCAATTATTAGCTTTGTGACTTTAGGCAATCCACCTAACCTTTCTAGGTCTCTTTTCTCTTTTGTAAAATAGACTGGATGACCTCTGAGAGCTCCTGCTGCTCTCAATTTATGTTATCCTATGAAGTTACCAACTGCTGATAAGACAGGTATCGATAAATCTCTTGCCTCCATACCCTCACTTTCTGCAGATTAGATGTTTTTAAAAGGAGGTTCTTCATCTAAGCTCTCTGTTCTCTGGGGTCCCATCGATCCATTTTAAAGACTCATGATCAAGGATAATGATTTAGGATCCAGACATTGTTCTCTTAGTCCTCATGGAACCGCTCTGAACCTCAGTTCCCTCCTCTGTAAAATGAAGGGGTGGATGATGTGACCTCTGTGGCCCCCTCCATGTCTCCAGTTGTGATCCTCTAATTCTAGAGGCATTTGCTGATAGGAGAGGTGGCAAGGTCCATGAGAGAAGAAGTAAAGAATTTCTCTCCTCTATCAGATCAGTGATTTTTCAGAGCACAGCTAAACTCCTTTTGTTCCACACTGTGATGACCTCACAAAACCATTTTCAACATTGTTGAAGCCTGGCAGTCTTTTATCTCATATACAGGTCATACATCCTTATGTTGTTGAAGGCCAGACACCGGTATGGACACAGTCGCTAATAATGAGGCCAAATGTTTCGGCCACATGTGCACCTAGGAAAAGAATCTAGGGGCCGTATTTGTAATGAGTCCCTGTGCGGCGGAGGCAGACCGCTGTCACCTAAACTAAGGCTGCAGTGTAGTGCCTACTGGTCTTCCACTAATATGGGCTTCAGATTCCTCACTGGAACGATGGGAAGAGAATCATCTTTAATCTGGATTGTTTTCCCCAACAAAGCAGCTCGGAGCCTTGACAAGAGGCTGTTCTTTTCCAGGTCAGCTTCAGGAAATGGGGCCCAGGGTCTGATGAAACTGAGAAAGATTTAGGGGATCCCATATCATCAGCTTCATTTGTATACGATCATTCAAAAAGCCTTCTTAGAAGTTTATAGTTGACTTATTGTCTCTCTCTATCGAATACAAATCACCCAAAACAAAGTTCTCTTTCCTTCTCCTGTTCTAACTTTCCTCCTCTAAATAATGAGGATTGGACTAGGTCTTAGTCACTGGGAGATCTGTCCCAGGCTCTAAATTCTGAGTCTATGCAGCCGTCCTAATCCAACCAGAAGAAGAACTGGGAATTCAGTCCGATGAGAAAGGGAAGGCTTTCTGAATGCTGGAGAAAGAGATTACAAATCCTAAAGCTATACACATGCAGACACAGCTCACGTGTGTGGAGACAGAACAAGTTTATCTCAACCAAATGTTAGACTTGGGTATAGAGAGGTTGGAGAAGGAAGAAGGGAAGGGCAGCTAGTCATATTAGCTAATCTCAAAACCTGTGATCCTGCGGTGGAAAGGGGGAGAAGGAGGAGGCAACACTGGATCACGTTTAAGAACTTTTCCTTCCTTCTCTTCCCACCCTACTCCCATCTTCATGACAAACACTGTTAGTATAAGCTTGCCTTGTTTCAACATACATAATGTGACTTGGGTGTACCTGGATATCCATTATTCTTTTCTCTGGTATGAGGAAAAACATCCATTCTCTGGAT
Source organism: Myrmecobius fasciatus (assembly GCA_023553655.1). Lineage (NCBI taxonomy): Eukaryota > Metazoa > Chordata > Mammalia > Dasyuromorphia > Myrmecobiidae > Myrmecobius > Myrmecobius fasciatus. Next base: position 2,630 of record JAJPUD010002494.1, read on the forward strand.
GGAAAAACCATCTTTCACAGAATTACAGAAGGGCCTCCATATTCTTGACAGGTAGTCATTCAATCACTGCTTAAGGACCACGAGAAAGAGTGACCCACTACCTTTTTTAATTTAAAAAATTTAATAGTATTTTATTTTTTCCAAATACATGCAAATATAGTTATCAATATTCACCTCTGCAAAACCTTATGTTCCAAAATTATTTTCTCCCTCTTTCCTCCCTTCCCTACTCCCCAAGACAACAAGCAATATGATACAGGTTAAACATGTGCAATTCTTCTAAACATGTTTCATTATTTATCATGCTGCACAAGAAAAAAATCAGATCAAAAGGGGAAAAACATGAGAGAGAAAAAAAAAACCAAGCAAACGACAAGAAAAAAAGTGAAAATACTATGCTTTGATCCACATTCAATCTCATAGTTCTCTCCCTGGATGCAGTTGGAGCTTTCCATCATAAGTCTATTGGAATTGCCTTCAATCACCTCATTTTTGAAAAGAACCAAGTCCATCACAACTGATCATCACATAATCTTCTTGTTGCTATTTAGTGTTCTTCTCTTGGTTCTGTTCACTTCACTCAGCATCAATTAATGTAAGTCTATCCAGGCTTTTCTGAAATCAGCCTGCTCATCATTTTTAATAGAAAAATAATATTTCATTACATTCATGTGCCATAACTTATTCAGCCATTCCCCAACGGATGGGCATCCGCTCAGTTTCCAGCTCCTTGCCTCTACAAAAAGGGCCGACACAAACATTTTTGCACACGTGAGTCCTTTTCCCTTTTTTATGATCTCTTTGTAACCCACCACTTTTAAGGCAGTCTATTCCACATTGGGACAGTTACGATAGCAAGTGTTTCTTTGCCTTTTCTCTTCTTTTCACCTTGTACAAGGGTAATCCCTATTTCACAGGACAGTCCTTCAAATACTTCAGAATAGCTAGTGTTTCATTTGCCTTGATTTACCTCTTTAGGTACTATAGTGTGTGTGTGTGTGTGTGTGTGTGTGTGTGTGTGTATGTGTGTGTGGGAGAGAGAGAGAGAGAGAGAGAGAGAGAGAGAGAGAGAGAGAGAGAGATGGACTTAGAGATATAGAGTATTGATTTCTCAGCTTGCCTTATTTTCTTAGATTCAGGCTTCTCCAGACTATGACTTGATGGTCAGGACAGGCTGGAATTTGCCTAAGGCTTGTTTTTTACTTCTCTGGAAACTCCATTTTGCAAGTAAAAGAAAAGTCCTTCAGTCATTCCCTCAGCAGCATAAGCAGCCTATGGTCAAAATGATCAATGATCAGGCCAGCAGGCCATCTTTTAACTGGCTCTGTAGAAAACACCTGCATGCACATATATGGATGTATATATGTACTAGTGCCTGCATGGATAGCCTGTATGGTTTTGGATGGAGCTAAGAAGACTCAGAGAATTAAGATTTGACAGGTCGGCTCACAATTTGTTTCCATCCTGGTTTTTCATGAAAAAGAAATTATTTCAATCTAAAAAACATCTATTAAATATCTACTATGTGCTATGGAATATGCTGGGCTCTGGGATTATAGAGTAAAAAAGAACCCATACCCTTTTTTCTTCCCCCCCCCCAATGTTTATAGTTGGGGTGAGGGCAGGAAGGAAAAAGCCTTGAGAAAATGTTGCTCTTCTTTTCCTGTTAATAATAGCTTACACTGATACATGGTTTTTAGGTTTGCAAATCAATTTACACATATTATTTCATTTGATTCCTATGGCAACCCTGTGATGTGGTTATTATAGTTATTCCCATTTTATAGATGCAGATTGTTGAGGCTCAGGAAGGTTTGACAACTTGACTAGGCTTACAAGGCTGGTAAGTATTTCTTCTGAAGAAGACATGAAGCTAGGATAGGTTTGAATTTCTACCTGCAGGATCTATCCACTACGCAGAGGTTCTTAGCCTTGGTCCCCAAGCTAAGGCCCCAGAGAGATTTCAGAAGGAGGCCTGGATTCTGCCTTTCTTTTCACTTCCTATTGTTTTCTTCATAATTCCTATGCATTTCATTTTCTGAAATTAAAGGCCATCCCCTGGCTGCCAAAAGGGTCAGGGCACAGAAAGGTGAAGATCCCTGGTTCCCTGGTTCCCCTCCTTAGCTTTCAAGCAACTAGAAACAGGAGAAAATGTCGGGCTTGGACAGAAAGCTTCTGGGCCTCTTTCCCTACTTTCCCACCCCCTCCCCCAAGGTCCAGTTTTCTTTCCCTGTGGATCTTCTGTTTCCTCCACCCCCTTCCATCCTGTCCCTTTAAAGAAACAGACTCTCCCATGGCCTTCCTTCTTAGAGTACTGCTATTAATTAATGGGGAAACATCGGGCTGGGCAGTGACATTTTGTCATCAAGCAAGTTTCAGGATAGAATTTACAAGAAAAGCCAGCCCCTCCTCCCCTCCAGTTCCTCCAGATCAAGGAAGGAGGCTGCAAATTGAGTTTCCAGGGTTGCCCACCTTTCAACCCTGGCGGCAGAGCCAGCTGCATCCCCGGGTCCTTGGCGCTGCAGCAGCAGGCTCTTTTAATTGAGTTACTGCCTGGGTTTCGGTAGGACTAATCCATCTATATGATGTCTGCGCCCGGTTTAATGCCATTAACTAAATCGAATTAAGGTGTGTGTTGGGGAGTTATGTGGCATAAAGGGGGATTGGCATGGGGGAAAACCCTCCGACATCTCCCAGGGTTCTTGAGATTATTGCCCTGGCTGGTGGTAGCCTGGGTGCCTGACTCCCCACCCCAATCTGCTGTCTCTGGCCAGGGCCCACAGAATTCGAAATCGGCCTCCCAGGAGCTGGGCCGCTCGATTCCAGGGTTGTGCCCCCTCAAAAGAACCTGGCGGCAGTGGGCCACGGATCCCCTTCAGTGCCGCCGCCCCCCCCCCCCAGTCCTTACCCTGTGTCTCCTCCTCTCTTCACTTCCATGCTTGAAAGAAGTGTTGATCCTCCTTCTCTATTTCTACTAGTCCGTTTCACCTCTAACGCCCAGCCCGGCAGCAAAGGCGCCCGTCTTGTGGCCGCCCAAAGCAGTTTACAACAAGTTGGAGACGGCTCTGGGCTTCCTCGAGAAGGGCAGCCCTGGCGGGGGGCTGGAGGCCGGGGCCGCCTGCTTGGGGAAACAAGACGTGCGATCTTTGTTTCGGGGGGCCCTGGGGTCGGCTCCCGCGTCAGCGGGCTCAGCCCTTCGAGCACTAGAACCTCGATGGCTAGCGAAGGCAGTGCCACTTGGTGGAGGCTTGGCGACTCTTTCTGCCTCTTGGTGCAAATCTGTTGCACACACACACACACACACACACACACACACACACACACACACAGGTGCCTCCGAATACGTCGCTTGCCTAACCTCCGGGGACCTCTCGCAGCTGCAGGGCAGGGTGGCAAGGGGATCGGGCAGAAGAAGAGGGGCATAGGGGGAGGGTCTTTGTCTAGATGCCCACCCCCTCTGGTGGTCAGCTCCAGACCCTGCCCTAGAAGGGCGACCCGAAGAGTGAGAGGGGGAGGAAGGCGGAGCCGAGCCGAGGGGGCCAAAGCCCCAAGCAGGCAGGCAGCCGCCCCCCCCCGCCCCCGCGCCCCTCTCCGCGGCCCCTAGGCAGGGGGCTGGCCAGGTTCTCTCCCAACCCGAGCTAGGCTGACGTCGGCGCGCCCCTGCCGCGCTCTTGCTTTACTACAGCCAGCCGGCGGCTTTGTGTGGGTCCTGTCCCTCCCCCAACTCCCCCCCCTTCTCCGTGCCCACACCTTCCCGTTTATATATAACGCGCCGCCGCCGCCGCCGCTGCTGCTGCTGCTGGGGCTTCGCAGCTGGCTGGAAGCGAGCGAGCGAAGAGAGTTGGCGACCCAGGAGCCAGGGGGTGTGGGTGTCCGAGAAAGACCAGGTAAGGAAGGGCGGCAGCCTGGCCGGGGTGCGCCCTCCTCCCCGGCTAACTGTTCCTACAAGTAAAAGAGCCGAGGAGGGGGCTGTTAGGACAGCTCGGCTCGCTTGCCCCCCCCCCATTCCCCCAGGCTCTGCGGTGTAACAGGCTCACACGTTGCTCAGCACATGTGCAAACAGTGCCTGCTTCTCCGGCTGCTGGGGCTTGGGAAGCGCACATTTTCGGCTTTGTTGTGATTTGAGGTTAGGCTGGCTTAGGCTCTTTTGCCCTGGCGCACCGTCGGGCACCTCCCCCCACCCCTCTCAGTAGGGTCGGGTCCCACTGCTCCCACCCGGCTCCGGCAGGCGCTGTCCGAGCAGGCGACCCCTTCCCCGCCTCCCACCCCGGCTCCCCGAGCCCCAGCTGCGGTGGGTGGCCCTTGGAAAAAGCCTCGGAGTCCCGGCTGCGCTCTGAATGTGGCATCGGGATGGGGAGGAGGGGAGGGAGAGAAAGAGAGAGCCAGGGAGCGATAGGGAGGGAGGGGGGGAATCGGTGACACCGAGACGGAAGCCGCTTTTGTCTTTGCCACTTCTTGCGGACACCTTCCTTGGGTGCCGGGGAGCGGCGGCGTCTGTCTGCCTCACTCACCACCCCCTGCTTCGCTTTCTCCCTTCCCCGCTCTCCTGTAGGCACCGGCGGAGGCTGCAGGGGCAAGCGGAGCCCAAGCCAGAGCCCCAGGGTCGGCTGTCGGGCGCTGCCTGCCTTCTCCCTCGTTACAAGACCCCCTCCGAGTCCGGCCGGATCCGGGAGGGTTTCAGTTCCTCGGGGCAAGCTCGGTGATCAAACTGGGATCTATGAGTGGCAAGGTGATGAAACCCAAGGAAGAGAAGGATGCTTCGAAGGGTAAGTCCGCCCGCTCTGCCTCGCCTTCTCTCCCTCGCCCTTCCCAGTCCCTGCCCTGCTCTCCTCTCCCCGCCCCTTGCCGGGTTCGGAGCTTCTCCTCTCCCCAGCCAGAGCTGGCGCTGACCTTTTCCCCTGTGGGGCTGGGCCCGGGCCGGGGGTGGGGCCGGGATCGAGCCGGGGGCCGGGGTCGGGCCGAGCGCCAGGGCGAGCCTCCAGCCAAACTCGGGGCCCGGACACTTTTCCCGGCTTTCGGTGCCTCTGCCGGTGTCTCTCTTCTCCGGACCCACGCTAGCGACGATGTGGGGAGTGGAGGGCTGCCACCGCCGCTGCTCCGGCGCTCGGGCTCAGTGTGTGCGCCCGTGCGTGTGTACATGTGTGTGCTTGGGCGTGTGTGTGTGTGTGTGTGTGTGTGTGTGTGTGCTTGTTGGACAAGTGCGACCCGAGGGCCCCGCGCTCCGCAATCTGCTCCGTCTGCCCCCGATCCGAACAAAGAAAGCGGCCCCAGCCAGCCAGGCACGCCTCCCCTGCCTGCGGCCGTCAGTCCGTCCCGGACCCGGCTCGAGCCGCCGCCTCGATCCTGGGAATCCCGGCCCCGGCCGGGGAGGCTCCTGTGCCCAGACCCCGGTGCCCGAGCCAACCCCGCGTTCCTGGCACTGCCCGAGCGGCAGCGCTCTGCTCCCCAGTCCTGCTCCGGCCGCGCAGACTCGGCGCTCAGTTCCGAGCAGTCACCCCAGGGAGAACAAAGGCTCTGCTCCCTTTAACCCCCCTGCGCCATGTCCATGCCCGGGAGAGGGGGCAGCTGCGCGGCTCGCCCTCAGCCACTGGCAACCTTGGCCTCCGGCCTTCTGCTGGTCAGCACTCCCCCCGTTCTCAGAGAGCTGCTGGCTGCCCTGGGGCACTTGGCTCTCTGGATGAACAGCCTTAGGGGAGAATCTGACTGTCTACCCCTTCCTCTTCTCCTTCTCGTTCCCCCCTTCTCTCTCTCATCCCTCCTCCCGTTCTCTGTTCCCCTCCCCTCTTCCTTCCTCTCCCCTCTCTCTCCTCTTCTCTTCCTCTTCCTCTCCCTCTCCCCTGTCCTTGTTCTTCCCTTTCCTCTCTCCTCTTCCTCCTCCTCTCTTCCTCTTCCTCCCCTCTCCCCTGTTCTTTTTCCCTCTCCCCCTCCCCTTTTCCTCTGCTCCTTTCCTTCTCCTGTTCTTCTCCTCTTCGTTCCTCCCCCCTCCCCAGTTAGCAGTGGACCAGTTTATTTGCTCCTGGATATAAATTGGGTAACAATTGCCATGGAAACGGGGTGGGGAGGTGTAGAGAGGGAGTGTTGGGGAGATGTGGGGAACAGCAAGCAGATTAGTTCAATCTAATCTATATCCCGTCCCAACATCACCCATTATGGGATGGGCTGCGATGCCCTTTCAAGGATTTGGGGTTATTATTAACGACCCGGCCGATCCCCAGAAGTTGCCCGGATTCGGGGGTTTGCTCTGTTGGCTCTTCTGGAGGAGGAAGCTCCTTTACCCAGGCTTCTTCAGTATCTACCCACTCCTTCCCAGAACCTTTTGTCTCTTCTCTCTCCACCTGTGTGTATGGGGGGGGGGAGAGAAGAAGGCTTCTTGTAGCAGTTTTAACCTTCCCAGCTAAAAAGTTGTCGAAGTCATTAGCACCAATTCTAAGTAGAAAGGATTGTGTCTCTCTCAGGCTGAAAAGGAGTGTGTGTGGGAGGGGGAGGACGAAAATTGCTGGCTTGTAGGGGTTCCAGGTCCTGTCCTTTGCTTGCTTGATGTGAACTGAAGCCCCTTGACTGAAGGTTTTAAGTGCAAGATTTAATTGAAATAGTAAACTTTGGAAAGCAGGTTGCTAAGCAGACTGTTCTCGTTTTGCTGAGCATTTGAAATATGTATTTCTGTGATAAGGTGGAATGACTGGAGAATCATTCCGAAGCCTTATTTTCCACAAAGTGCCCAGATAGATAAACACATTTGAAAACTGTAGCATAAACCCGGCTTAATCCAGGTAATTTCACTTGGGAGAGGGCAGCATTTTGAATTCATTCCTTTCACTGAGTTTCCTGTTTAAGTGTTGTCTTACCTTCCTTCCACTTTGAAAAAGAAAATAAAATCCAACCCCTACAAATCGTACAAGAAAATGCCGGTGGCTGCTCTGAAGCATTTCATGTGGAATTACGCAGAATGAATGTTGGGAAAGATGGACCTTGATTTTTATGAAATAAAGTATTTTACTAAAGTTATACTATAATTTTCCCCATTACATCACTGATCTTTTTAGCATTGTATACTTTCACCTGAGAATTATTTATTAGGATTTCAGGCCTAATTACAAAAGACTTAAAAAAAAAACCTTTTTTAAAAGTTGTTTTTTTTATTGGGAAATTAATGGTAGATATTTGGGCAAACCTCAATCTACTATCAGTAGTAACATTTGTCATTTTTAAAAAAATCATTTTGTCTTAAAGGAAGCAATCAAAATCTTTTACAGCTACTGTGAAATGCCCTTTATATATTAGGGCATCTCAGAGTAGCAATGGAAGATTTTAATTTGTGATTTACTTTCCTTTTTTGTAAGAACCAAGAAACTTTTTAGTAGTAATCCAAGAGTATTCCTTTTTAGGGAATTTCATTGTCAATATTATAGTTTTGGCTACCTACCCTCATAGGTTTGGAAAAATGATATTCTGATGGATCTTGAATTTTATCCATGGGGACCGGCCCTCTCCCCAGGTGGAGGAAAACAAGGTTGAATAAAGTCAAAAAGAGCTGGCAAATAGCTTAGTTATTAACAGTTACTTTCACTGAAGTCAACAAGTTGTTTTGAAAGCTATCTATCAGTGGTTTGATAGGATTTCAACTGCCCTGTCTTTCCTACTCCTCTCAATTGATATGTAGACCTTCCAGCTTCTAAAGAAGCCCTCTAGGAAATTTTCTTACAGTGCCTGATTTGTTCATAGGTGTGTGCCTTGAACCGTGACCTTTTCTCCCCAGAAATCCCCCTCTCCACTTTTGGAAGCTGTTGTTATAAATCAGGAAAAGGAAAGACAGGGGTACAGTTAGGGTCTACAGCAGCCACTGAAAGGGTCAATCTTCCTCTGCTTGGGGAAAGAGGAAAGCATACTATTTGTTTGTTTAAGCAGCTTGGACTGCCTGCCCCACAAAATGAATTCAGCAGCTAGTTTCCTGCAGAAGTACCTAGCTAGCACTGGATGTGGTTTGGTGCAAAAGGGGCAGCCATGGAATTGGAGGCCTCAAAAATTGGCTGGAGACAAGCGCTTTTCTTTGCTGGCTCTGAGCCCTTGACAGTTTTGAGATTTCTCGCTCTATTCAAGGGAGTTTGGTGTGTGTTTGCAACAATCCCCATGGCTTGTGCTTATTGTAAAGAGCCTTCCATTTCAGCCCCGTTTTCAGTGGGAACTGCTGCTTTCGGCTGGCCGGCCTTGTAGTCTGGGCCTGGGCCTCTTGCTGAGCTGTGGAGAGAGATTGCAGGCATATTCCCAGAAGCCCGGCTACTTGCAGAACGGCCCCCGTGATATTGGCAGTCGCCGTGGCCAGTTAGTGGACAGGCTTCTTTCTCTGCTTTGCGTGGTTGATGTTGCTTTCACGGCTATTCCAGCGCCCAAAAGCCCACCAGGCTTTGGGGTGTTTGTGGCTGTATATGGGGCACATTGCACGACTTTATGTTAACTCTGAAAATGGTTTTGAGGGAGAACATCCTGGTCTCTTCGGGTTTAGGAGCTAGCCCAGGTTCCATCCTCCTCCCCCCCACTGGCTTCAGCCTTAAAAGACCCGGGGGGGGGGGTAATATTGCAATCTGACCAATAGATCATGGTAACATTATCTCTCTTCCTCTACTTGCCCCCCCTGCCCCACAATGTTAAAAATATAAAAGAATAATCTACTAGTCAGTCAAATTACAGCATGCTTAGCTGCTGTACTGCCATGTGGACAGGTTGTAAGCCAGTGGTTTTACCAACAAGGGATAAAGGGTAAGAAGAACTCCTTGGCAGAAGGCCTGGCTGAGCAAAGCCACCCACATGAACACTGTTAACAATTTACCTTTTTATTGTATTTTTAGTTGTAGTTTTTTTTTTGTTTTGTTTTGTTTTTTTTAAGAGATTACAGATTGGGTGGGCAGATGCTGTGCATTCACATATCCCAGGGTCTGTACTCTTGGGCAAAGTCTGAAGGGAAGGAGAGAGCTGTGCTAACTGCTCCCCTCTTCTGCGGCCTTCCTAGTATGGCTAGAGTTGTACAGTTGTGGGTCCGGGGCATCGAACTTGTGTCTCTGAGGTGAAGATGATTGGGAGCAGGGCAAGTCCCCAACTGCTTGTTGTTCTATTGTTAGTATTCCTCATTGTATGTGACCTCTTTGTGTGGTACTATGGCTTCCTGGAGGAGGCTGGGTAGACAGGTTGTGTGTTAACAAGATCTTCCTTTTCCCCAAAGCTCTGTGTCTTAAGCCTATTATTTAGGCTGGGCGCTGTGGACCAGGCAAGGTGACCACGGGGAGAGCTGAGTTGAAGAAGGGAAGTGAGAGGCAGGAGATGGCCAGGACAATTTGTTGGCAGGCACTTGAGCTAGAGAGGGACTGAAGCTAGAGGTGTGTCTTGGGGGCTGTGAACTTGGATGGGGAGTTAGGGCAGGGAGGTGAAATCTTTGGTCTTTGGGTAGCTGTGCTGCTTGTTTTATGTTCAAATCGTCTCCTCAGCCTGGAAATTGCGAATGGAGATCTTGCCGAGCTGCACATGAAGGCTTTCATGAGAATGCTTGCGCCCTCGTGATTTCTCCTTTGGGGACAAAGTTTGCTAATAAGAATTGAGAACAAATTGCTCAGATTAAGCAATTAAAGGAGGTGGGCCATCCCCAGAAATAAAACATTGGGGGAAAAGCCTGGAAGTGAGACACCGAGTGAAATCTGCAAACTCTGCTGGTGATTGGTATTTACCACAAGCAGCTTCTTGCCACTTGGTTTCTCCAGTGCCCATCTTAGCCTTCCCCAACCAGGAAAGAAATCATTAGATTCGAGCAGCAGAGCTTAGGGAATGATGTTGGTGGCTGATTGACTTTGATAAGAGACTTTGTCAGGATCCCCCTTCATCATCTTGACATGAATATTATTCCTAGTTGTGGCTCGCTTTGGGGGTGCTTTTGTTTTTTTCTGAAATTTCTCATGTCTGTGAATATTTTAGGGAACTTAGCTTCTGGGGTATGGAGGGCTACGGGGCAATTTCCTAAGGAAATATAGTGATGTCATAAACGTATTGCTTCTTTGACAGCTTTTGCTTAGAATAAACTGTCAGAAATCATAGAATTATACCATCTCCAGGTAGAAAGGGATCTCAAGAGATTCAGAACCAGGTGATTTGTCTTTTCTAGCATCTACAGCAACAGGTCTTGCTGCTTGTGCTGGAGACCTTCCGGCAATAGGGAGCTCATCAGGCCATTCATTATACATTTAAAAAAATTTTTTTTCTTTATACATTTTGATAGCTCTAATTATTGTCATACTTCAGTCGTTTTTCAGTCATGTTCAACTGTGCACCCCCACTGTGGGGTTTTCTTGGCAGATACTGGACTGGTTTGCCATTTCCTTCTCCTGCTCATTTTCCAGATGAGGAGCTGAGGCAAACAGGGTGAAGTGACCTGCCCAGGGTCACCCAGCTAGGAAGCATCTGAAGCCGGATTTGAGCTCAGGAAGATGAGACTTCTTGACTCCAGACCTGTTGCTCTATGCTCTGTGGTGCAACCTAGCTGGCCCCTAGCTTTAATCATTAGGAAGGTATTTTCCCCCTTGATGTCATGGCCAAATCTTTCTTTCTCTGATTGCCACAAATTGCCCCTAGCTCTGCCCTCTGAGATGAAGCAGAGTTCTAGAATCACAGATTTTGCAATTCAGGAGAGGTCCTCAGTGGCCATGTAATCCAACCTTTTAGCGAAAGGAATCTTCACTATAACATACCCATCAAGGGCTTCTGCCATTTCTTCTTGAAGACTTTTGGTGGATGGGGAGCTCCTCACCTGTGGAGGCAGATATTTAGACAGCTCTCATTGGCACTGGCCTCTTGGTGAGTTACCCCATTGTTCATGATTTTCTCTGGGGCCCAATGGAACAAGCCTGATCTCTTCTTCCCACGACAATGTTTCAGATACTTGGAAGACAGATCATGTTCCTTCCAAGTCTTTTCTTTTCCGGACTTACTATTTCCAGTTGCTGCAGTAGATTTTCATATCACCTATATTCAAAAGCCTTCCTCGTCCTAGTTTTCCACCTCTGGACGCTCTTCACTTTCAGTGGTATTTGTCAAGTGGCTCTTTTGCTCTGGGCCTTGGGAATACAAGTACACAAAATGAAACAATCCCTATTCACAGTGAGCTTACATTCTAATACTGGAGATAAGAAGTACACAGAATAGCTATCTAAATGTAAAGTTGAATACATGCAAATATATTCTTAATAACTAAATACAAGATAGTTTGAGAGAGAGGGCACTACCCAGGGACATTAGGAGAGGCTTTGTGTACAAGATGGTGCCCTAGCTGCATCTCAAAGGAAGAGAGGAGCTTACTCTTTGAAGAAGAGTTAAGGAGTGAATGTACTCTGAGCATGGGAGACAGCATTTGCAAAGGCCCAGAGAAGGGAGTTTGGTGAGTAAGAAATAGAGAATCAGCTAGTTTGATTGGTTATGAGTGCAGAGGAAGACACAGTTATCCAGTGAAACTTGAAAGATAGATTGGGGCTAAGGTGTGTAAGGCTTTACAAACTACAAAGAGTAGTGTCAAACAGCTGGAGTTGGTCAAATAGGGGTATCATGCAAGTCTTTCCTTATGGAAAATTACTTTAGCAACAGTTTGTGTAGGATGAACTGGAGCAGTGTAAGACTTGAGGCTGGGAGATTAATTAAGAGGCTATTGTGGTGATTGGTGAGAGGTTTGGAGAGCCTGATCTAGGGCAGTAGCTACTTGAGTAGACAAAAGAGATTGGATTTGAGGGATGTTGTGATGATAGAAATGGCAGAGTTTGGTAAGTGATTGGGTATGTGGGATGAAGAAGGGCAAAGAGTCTGGGATGATACCCATGGGAGAAATCTGTGGTACCAGGAGGATGAGTGTGTTTCTAGCAGAAATAGGAGTGTTGGGAAAGAGGGGGTGGGTTAAGGGGAAAATCATAAATTTAATTTTAGTGTGTTGACTTAAAGAGGTCTCTAAGTTAGCCCAGCTGAAATGTTCAAAAGACAGTTGGTACTTGATGTTGGATCTGTGTGTCATCTGCATAGAGATTATAGTTAAATCCCTGGGAGTTGATGAGATTACAGAGAAAGCTAAAGAAAGACACCAGGATAGAGCCTGGGGGAATATTGACCGCTAGGGGGGTGTGATATGGTTGATTAGCCAGTCTCTCTGGAGACTTGGAGTGGTGAGATAAGGAAGAAGTGAAACAGCAAAGAGTAGTATCATATGTGATGAATAGGTAAAGAAGGATGAGGATTGAAAAAAGACTATCATATTTGATAATCAAGAGATCCTTGATAACTTTAGAGAGGATACTTTCAATTGAGTGATGAGATAGGAGATAAGATTGAAAAGAGTTGAAGAGTAGCAGGTAGAGACAACTTTTTTCAAATAATTGGTCTGAGAAGGGGAAATAAAATATAAGATATAGTGGAGGATATGATGTTATCTAGCAAAGATTAAGGAAAGTGTTGAAGGCCATAGGGAAGGAAGTAGCAGATAGGGAGAAACTGAAGAGAGAGGGAGAGGAATGAGGATGCATTCTCCTAGAGAAGATGGGGAAACAGAGGATCAAGTTTACATGGAGAGGGGTTAGTCTTGAGTTGGAGAAGAACCATCTCTTTGTCGGACTGAGGGAAAGAAGAAGAGTAGGAGGTGGTGCCCAGTGATTTTAAGGTAAAGAGAATGGGAAAAGAGGTAGCTCACATTAAATGCTCTCTTTTTTCATGATTTAAAAAAAATTAATGTATTTATTTATTTAAAATTTAAATAGAAAAGAAAAAGGAAAACATAATATTGTAATGTACCCAGCAGAACCTAAGAGAGGATACAAAATATGTAACAATAAAAACATATATACATACATGTGCCACATATATATATACATACATCTCAAACAATATTAATATGGCTGACATATAATGTAGATTTCTCTCTTTTGATTGAATCTTTTTAAACAATGGCTTTGAGAGTATCTGTCTCTCTTTTTTTTGCTGAGGCAATTGGGGTTAAAGAGTATCTCATTTTTTTTTTTTTTTTTGCTTTTTGCTGAGGCAATTGAGGTTAAGTGACTTGCCCAAAGTCACACAGCTAGGAAATGTTAAGTGTCAGAAACCAGATTTGAACTCAGGTCCTCCTGACTTCAGGGCTGGTGCTCTAACCACTGCGCCACCTAGCTGCCCCAAGAGTATCTCATTTTTTAAAATTAAAGTAACAAACATGGTTCTCAGCTGAGGGAGGAGGCAATGAAGGGAAGTTGAGAGAAGAGAAGGTTTGGAGTAGACAAGTGAGATAAACAATCAGGAAAGAAAGAAAGGACTATCTTGCTGCAGTGAGAGGACAGTTGAGGTTGGGTATCATGGATTGGTAATGTAGCCAGTTCTCCAGTTTCATTTAGGGGCTTGTAAATAATCTGGGAATTTTACAGAACTGAGTTTTGGCAAGAGATGACATGTGATAGGACAAGGGAGAAAGGAATTAAAGAACCAGGAGCATTGTAGAATTAAAGTGTCTAATTATTGGGTTGAAGTTGGAGAGGAAGGAATGTGAAGTTGTCTGATGATCATTATCCTTAAACTGTGGAATCACGACTAAAGCCAGACCCCCAGAAGAGATCTGATAAAGACAGAACAGGGGAACTGTCGCTTCCACCCCAGTTCTTGGAAGCTTTGCCCTTCTTAGTGCTGTCCAAGATCACATTAGCTTTTGTGGCTCCATATCATTCTGTTGACTCATATTGAGCTTATAATTCACTAACACTCCCCTCCCCAAAATCTTTTCCAGAACAATCACAGTCCAATTATTCCTACTGCATATATTTATGAGGGTTTTTTTTTTTTTGGTACTCTAGTACATCACACGGATCCCTGCTGAATTTCATTTTGTTAGATTCAGCTTAATATTCTAGATGCTGGTGGTGATACATAGATGATGGTGATGATGATATTAATGGTGGACATTAATAGAATGCTTTAAGGTTTGCAGAATGCTTTTCAGCCATTTTATTTGATACTAGGTACTCTTAGTCCCTTTCCCTACTTTATATATAAAGGAATTGTGGATCCGATGTGTTGTGACTTGTCTGTTTTAACAGAGCTAGTTGTTTGCAAAAGTAATATTTGAACTCAGATCTTTCTTGATTCCTGATTCACCCCTCTTTGTACTGCACCGTGATACCTCCCATAAATGGGACAAGCAGTCTGCTACTAATATAATAATAACAGTAAGTTCTTTATAGGGCTAGGGCCAACATGATTATGATTTCGTTGGCATGGAGAACTCCTTGGTATGGAAGCTCCCTTTATCAATGCAGGTGGGCATTTTCTCTGCAATTTATGGTCTTAGTTGCCAAAGCAGAAGTGTTTAATATAATGGCCTACAGGCTGCAAGCAGCCCACAATGGTCTCGAGTATGACCCAAGCCAGATGAAAATGAAATTGGGAAATGCGTAATGAAATAATTAACAAATTAAACAACTACATGGATATCCTGCCATCTAGGGGAGGGGTGGGGAGTTGGGGGGAAAAATTTGTAACGGAAAGCTATGTAAGGGTTATTGTTGAAGAATTACCCACACATATGTTATGCAAATAAAATAAAAAATTAAAAAAAATTAAACAACTACAATAAAACATAGATAATATAGTGTTTTGAAGCACAGTCAACATACTGCCTGTAAAGATGCTTATGCAAGGATTAGAAAGTCCCCTTTATATCTAACTCAGACAACATTATTCTAGGCCAGGGCTTCTTAACCTTTTTCCGCTCGTGATCCCTTTTTTGCTCAAGAATTTTTATGCCACCCCAGGTATATAGATATGTCAAATAGGTCTACAAATCAAACATTTACTGATAAGAAATCATATTTTTGCTTCCTCACATTCACTTTCAAGAGCCTCTATGGGGTCACAAATCATAGTTTAAGAAACTGGGCTCTAGAGCACACACAGAGGGAGGTTTATCTATGTCCTGACTAGATGTCAAAGGCAGGACTTGAATTCAGATCTTCCTGGTTCAGGGTAGCTCTATCTACCATTCACAAGCTCAAAACCTGGAAGTGATTCTTGACTCTTGATTCTCCCTCACTGCCAATCCATGCAATTGCCTAATCTTGCTAATTCTGCCCAATATATAATCTCTCTCACATCTGTCCTCTTCACTCACATGTGTTTAACTCTCCTCCAAGCCCTTATCCACTTCTTGCTTTCTTTAATTCTCTCCCATCTCCAAAATCCACCTTATATGTAAATGCCAAAGTAATCTTCTTGAAACCCCAGTCTAACCACGTCCCTACTCAAAAATCTCAAGTGGCTCCCTATTACCGCTAGGATCAACTGGAAAATTCTTAGCTTAGCATTTCAAACCTTTCCCTATGTGACTCCTACCTACTCTTTCAGACTTAGTTAGGCCTACACAGGCCTGTTTGCTTGAGCTTGGCACTACACTTCCTGCCTCTAACTAGACCTCTACCCAGACTTCCTATTGTGCCTGAAATTGCTTTCTTTCTTCAGCTTCTTTCCTTGCTCAGTTCAGGTATGACCTCCTATAGAATGTTCCTTATATATCCCTCTAACTAGTTCTCTTTCCTTCCTCATATTATTGTATGCTTCACTCTTCTGTATAAATATTATTTCCCCCAGTCAACGTAAGGTCCTTGATGGAAGAGTTTTTTTTTTTTTTGGTCTTTCTGCTCCCTTGTGAAATCTCTCCCCCTTGCAATTCTAGTACCTTGCACATAGTTGTGTTTCCTAAATGCTTGTTGGATGAATGAATACTACTTCTGTAGCCTGTTCTGATCAAACCATGTCAAAAGTAGTGTATTCATTTCTAGGTGTCATATTTTCGGAATGATATTGATAAAGTGAATGAGGGTAATGAGAATTGAGGGAGGAATAGACACTCTGCCAAATGAAGTCTTGGTTGTTAGCCTGGAGAAGAAGAGACTTAGTTGGGTTTGGAAGTGAGGTGAAAGGGGATGGATGGGAAATGATATGATAGCAGTGTTTGGGTGTTTGAAGTTTTATCGTGTGGAAGTTGACTTTCTGTATTTGGGTCCAGAGGACAGATCTGGTGGTAGCAAGTGTAGAGGGGCAAATTTAGACTTGCCATCAGCACAAATTTGCTCCCAACAAGAGATGTCTGAAAATGGGATGGACTCCCTCCGGTTCCTCTTTACTAAAACCTTCAAACAAAGGCTGACCCTTTAGGAGGCATTTTTATAGGGAGAGTCCTGCTTCTGTTGAGGCTTCATGAAACAGGTAGCTACTGTATGGCGCTTTGAAGGAAGGGTGGGGCTTCGGCAAATGGAGGTAGAGAGGAGTCCATTTTATGGTTGAAGGATGGGGAGAACAAAGGCCTGGAAATCAGAGAGACAAACCGATTAGAGCTGAATATGGACAGCAGTCTAGTTTGGCTGAAATTCAGAATGCATTAAGGTAATTAGCATGAGTTAAGGCTGGAATACATTAAGGCAATTAGCATGAGCTAAGGCTGGAAAGGTAGGTAAAAGTAGTTTCATCTGTCTTTCATGTGATAACTCTTCAGATATTTGAAGACTGCTCTTATGTTCCTTTCCCAACCAAGCTCTAATTTTCTCTCCATTAAATATCCCTGGTTCCTTTGGCCAGTTCTCTGCTGGCGTGATTCCTTTTCTTCTCCTCAATGGGTTTCTCTCCTCCAGATGCTGACCAACTTGACAAAAACATGGGATCCATCAAAGAGTACATTAACTGGCAGTTGGGTAGCAAGCTGCTCCTCCAATTTAGAGGAATTGAATGTCAAAGCCCTCCATGCAGCACCACTCTTGTGAAGGAAAGTGTTTGTTCCTAAAAAAGAGGCAAGTTTTGGGGTGAAGATATAGACTAGACCTTTGATTTCCTTGTATAGAGAATTTCCAGGTGAGGAAGTTCCTTCCATCAATGCAAATAAGCACTCTTCTTTTCAATTTAGTCTTAAAGAGTGGCCTGGAGCACTTAGTGGTTCAGTGCCTTGGCCATGGTCACCTAGCCAATATGTAGCAAAAGCTGGACTTCAATCCATTCAAAGTCAGCTCTCTATTTCCAACACCATATTGTCCCATAACATAGGTGTCATATATGGGCCCTTTCTGAGATATGGGTTAATAATAAACATTAATTATTGGGGCCATTAGAGTACAGACTTGAAGCACTGTATATTTAATAGCCTTGTTACAGGGTTCTCCTGAATGGTCTCCCTTTGCCCTTTGATATTACAATTGGTGTTGACTGTGGAATGGAGACAGTGTGGGTGTCAGTGCCTAATGTTCTCCACTCTGATAGAAGCAGGGGTTAGTAGGTGTCCTTGCTGATTGTCTTAAATTTGGCAGTGACCCTAGAGTCTGCTGGCATCGTCTTTGTGTTGACATGTTTGAAGCCTCAAGGAGGGTGGGCTGGCCTATGGTTCTTGGCTCTTTCCCTTCATTTTGAAGAGCTCTCACGAGGTGATTTAGGCCATTTCTGATGTCTCCCAAGGGTTGTACAGGTAGTGGATTTTCCATCATTCTTTCTGTTCCCTATCCTAAACCCAGAGAAAAAGAGCAGAAAGAGTTGGAGTGGAAATAACATTCCTTTATTGGCCAATCAAACTTTTTTTAATGGCTCCCAGCAGGCTTGAACTGAATTGGGAAGTATGTTTTTGGTACTCATTGACTGACCTCCCCTTTTGGTATCTTTTTCTTTCTGTTCTCCCCATAGGTGTTTCCTTTCCCCAGCATTTTGTGCCCTCAGCTTCATCCTCAGCTAAAGCCAGACACATCATAGCTCCTTAATAAATGCTCATTATTAGTCCGATGGATAGCTAGCCCCACTCCTGTGCCCCTCACCTTCTATCTCTGGTGCTCCATACTTTCTTGCACCAAAATAAGAGCTTAAGAGATGTGCCTATTGAATGGCTTCCCCATGGAGTCACATAGTCAATACCCTTGTTTCTTCCCTCCAGTTTATATAGCAGTTATGTGCCCATAGCTGCATGTGGCCCACAACACTCCTGAATACTGTCTGAACTTGATTAAAATATACATATATATAAAACCATATATAATATATATATGTTGAATTGCATATCAACTGATCAATATAATATATGATTTATGTATATATATATATATGTAAAATTCCCAAAGGGAAATACCTAGCTAATTAAATAAAATATAATAAAAGATGGATATTATTAATAAATGGTTGTATAAATCAATATGCAGCCTACAAGAATCCTTAATATGGTTTAGTGTCCCCATTTTCTATTTGAATTTGACACCACTGATCTAGCATGTTGGAAAGTTTCCCATAAAACTAATCCTTACAAAGGTGTTAACAGATAATGGCTAAATGTATATTATCATCCTTCTCCCCCATTTGCATTTTAACTAAGGATTTCTGCAAATGCTTAGCCTTGACCCAAAGGAATGACTTTAATAATAGATTATCAGACATTTTGAGGAGGTGGATAAAGAAATGAGAGGGAAAAGGGAGAATTTTCCAACAGTGCTCGACTCATTTGAAATAAGAGACCATCTTTCTCCCTAGACAACCTAGTTTGTCCTCAAGGAGACTGGGGACTTTTATTTTTGACCAGTGTGGATATAACGATGATTTATGAGGTAACAGAAAAAACTAGTCCTAGAGTCTCTTCCCCCTCAGAATCGAGATGGGAAGTTATAGCCATTGTCTTCTTCCTCTATGCTTTTCCTCATTCCTCCTTCTCTTCCTGTTATCCTTATAGGGATACTCCAATTCAACTCAGTTTAGATCAGTTCCGTTTTGGAGAGGCGACTGTGTGTAGTGTAGAGAGCTGGCTTCAAAGCTCAGAAGACCTGGGCTCATGTCTGCCATTTAGCTAGTGGGACCCTGGATTACACTGAGACTCTGAATTGCAGTCAAGGTGCTGATTTCTGTGGTAGAAGGGAGTCTCTTCATGAGAGAGCTCCCCATATCACTGGGCTAGTACCTATCCATTTAATCTCTTCCATGTGCAAGGCACAGAGTAAGGTCCTGAGGCCACAGATGCAAAGAAGAAATAGTCTTTGCCCTTAAAAAGTTGACTTTCTACTAGTGGAGTATACCAAGTAACCAGATAAGATTTAATGGGGGAGTAAAGGGGGCATCACAGTGTTCCAAATTCTGCGATAATAATAATGGTTGAAATTTATATAGTGTTTTAAGGTCTGCAAAATTTACACACAATATTTCATTTGATTTGCAACCCAAGGAGATAAGTATTATTATCATTATTATTATCTCTCCTCCCATTTTACAGATGGGAAAATAGAGGCTCAGAGAAAATAAGCAATTTGACTAGTTGATGTTAGGCAGGATTCAAATCTACTTCCTCCTAATTCTAAGACCAGTGCTGCTTCCTCCAGCATCCTGCAGTGTAACTACACTGCATGTGAGGATGACGTTTTGGAGCTTCACCTAGCCAGGAAGCTGGGGCTATTGCTGATTTTCAAGCTCATATTTCTTCCTGCTTGTTACACCTGAGTTACAGAGACTATTCTCGTTCTTAATTGACTTCCCGGTAGGACTCATGTTGTTTATTTTGTTTTAGTTTTTTGTCCTTCTTAGGTGGCATGTGCTTTCTGTCTCTCTCATCTGTCCCTCTCATCTGTTTCTGGCTCTCTCACCTTTTCTCTCCTTCTCTTCTCTTCCTCTATACATCTTGTCAACAGATGTCATTAGCTCCTCCAGATCTGTAAGTTCCTTCCGGGGGTTCTCAGTCATGGGACTCCTCACCTGGCCTTTTCTCCCTTATTAGCTGATCTGGCCATCTAGTGACTCTCCCCCCTTCCCCCACCTTTATAAAAAGGCATCTTAAAGGAAGGGGCCTTTAGAATTATTATATAACTCATTTAAGTGAAAAAAATAAAAGCTTGGGGCTTATTTTTTTAAACCCAACTATTTATGCAGCCCTTCAGTTAGATAATATTTCCAAAAATATATCTTGTTAAGAGAGATGCACTCCTTGAACAAGCATATTAATTATAGTTCTTAAACTTGGGTATCATGTAGCCAGGCTTCAGTGTGTCGGAGAACCCATGTTTAATAGCAACAATTAAAAGTGAAAAGTCGATTGCGAGGGTTCTAGATGAAATTGACTTAGAGATGTGAACCGTTTCCCCCAAATCCTTCCAAATAAGGAAGGTGGCATTTCTGCAGCTATGGAATTGTGGATGAGTAAACAGCCAGGGTTCTTAAAATATTTATCTGGCTGTTGAAAGAATATTAAGTAAACAACATGGTTTGCACTGCCCGGCTTACATTTTATGAAACCCCTCTGATCTCTGCTTTGACAAGGGGAGAGAAATTGAGCTGCTTGTTTTTCCATTTGATTTTTCTCTGTATGTTTTACTTATCCTGGGGGGTTTCCAGTGAGCACTAATGTTTCCAGAGGACTCGAGCTTTCTGGATTTGTGTTTTGATTTTGAAGATCTGAGAACAATGTGAACTATGAAAGGCTGGCTTTAAAGCGACAGAGGGGGAGTGGGTGATGCTCTTAGAAGTAGAAGCTCTGGTTTGGGAGGTCAGCAGGGACCTGGACCTCAGCTTGGTCAACAAGTCTCCTTAGCTGCTGGTGTGTCTGGCGGGCAAGCCCGTGACAAATTTTCTGTGTTCTCATTTGCCTTGTGATTTGCCTGCCGAAAAAAGCAACACTGAAAAGTTGTGTCTCCAAAGGTGAAACTTGGCCCCGAGCTGCTCTCAGCTGAGCTATGACAAGGCTTCTTTCACAGGCTGTGTCCAGGATGACTTCTGGGGGCCTCGGTTGTCTTGTTGCTTGCAGCAAAGTGAATTTACCTTGCCAGGGCTGGGAAGCTGGCACCCTTTCCCCTGAATGCCATGCAAGGAGGCTGCTCTCTTGGAAGACAGTGGATGTTCTCAACATAGCTATTTCAGGATAATGAAGCAGCCAGGGAGAGGAGAGGACAGCTCTGGCCATCAACACAATTGTGTAATTAGAGCAAGGAGCACATTGCAGCAACTCAGGAGGGAGGCAGAATTGCGATTATGGTCCCAGGCGGTGTCATGGTTCCAGGAAGCCAGGCCTCAGACCTTGGATTATGGCTATCATAGCCGTGTGCCTATGTCCTCTCTTCTCTTCTCCTCCCCCCTTCCTCTTACCACCCATCCAGTATTTCAGTATCCTCAGATATACTCAGTTCCAGGCCTTTCCAAAAGCAGGGACCATGGAAAAGGCAATATGGCTACTCTCCCAGCATGGTCACTGGCTTTAGAATTAGGGGAGCTAGCTTCTAGGCCTCACATTGCCAGGTGCTTCTGAGTAAGCCTCTTCCTTTTTTTAAGCCCCAGGTATAACATCAGGAGGAGCACTCTCCTTACCGTGCTGCTCATCTAGGGAAACACATGTATGACCTTGGTAAGTGACTTTATTTCCCTGAGCCTCAGGTTTTCCCATCTGGAAAAGGAGGGGATTGGACTAGTTTGCCTCTGAGGTTCCTTCTAGTTCGAGATCTAGGATACTGTGATGCAGGAGAGCAGGTCAAAGGTGGTGTGTGTATGTATGTGTGTGGTGATGTGTGTGTGTGTGTGTGTGTGTGTGTGTGTGTTTGTGTATGTGTGTGTTGGATGGATGGAAGAGGCATTAAAGAGTGGTGGGAGATAGTCACTGTCAAAGAGCTCCTGTGCAAGCAAAGCATCATGAAAGCCAAACTTTCATTTTCCATGATCCTTTAAGTTAGTTTAGTTCTGTCTACTTTCAAACACATATTTGCTATGGGACCCTGGGACAAGTCATTTGATTGATTTGAGCCTCAGTTTCCTCATTTGTAAAATGGAAACTAATACAATCTTGCTCACTGAGTTGTTGTGGGGACTGATCAAATGTAGGCAAATGAAGCACTATGTAGATACCTATCAGTAACCTTTGAAAATTTATTACTCTGGACTTATAAAATTGTAGTTTTAGAGTTTGGAGGAACCTAAGTAACCATCTAGTCTAATATTCTTATTTTCCACATGAGGAAGTGAGCCTCAGGTTAAATGGCAGCTAGGGTGTTGAGCTGTGAGTGAGGAAGAAATGAGTTCAAATCCAGCCTTAAACACTTCCTGGCTGTGTGAACCTGGGAATGTCACTGTCTGCCTCAATTTTCTCATCTACCAAATGGGGATAATATTTGCATGTACTTCCCAGGCTTTTGAAGGTGAAATGAGAAAATAACTGCAAATCACTTAGCTCAGTGCCTGGAACATTATAAGAGCTAAATGTGTTAACTATATTATTGTTGTTATTGTTGTTGTTATTATATGACTTGGCCTGGGCCACACAATAAATGACTAAGGTAGGATTTGAATCCAATCCTTAAATCCAGGTCTCCTGACTCCAAACCCAGTATTCTTTCTTCTCTACCACATCCCTTCTCTTAGGCTATGTGGCAAGGAATTACTCAACAATTAGTGACCAGGCGTTGTTCTAGTCAGCCATTCAGTCAATAAACATTTATTAAGAGCCTACTACATGTGCCAGGTACTATGTTAATCGAGGCCCTGGAGATACCAAGATAAAACCAAAATTGTCCCTGTTCTTAAGGAAGCTTACATACTCTGAAGTGAAGACACTTGTACACAAATACAAAATCTGGGATAGGCGTCTGAGCAACTTGTGGGGAACAGTTGGCCAGCAAACATTAAAAGTTTATTCTGTGTGCAACAGTGTGCTAAACTCTGGATATACACAGGCAAAAGTCCTTCGCTTTTCTCCAGATTCTCCCAGTCTTATGAGGGAGACAACATCTAAATAATAAAGTACAAAAAGATGTATTCTGTGTAAATGAAAGATGATCTCAGAGGGAAGGGATTAGAAGGAGTCTGTGTGTGTGTGTGTGTGTGTGTGTGTATGTATATGACAGAGAGAGAGGGAGGGAGGGGAAAGAGAGAGGGGAATGGGGTACAGCTGGTGGAAATTCAAGGAGGTGAGAGATGGAGTGTCATGTGTAATAAAAAGCATGTAGACTGGCATATCTGGAATAATGGGTAAGAGCTATGGGGGTAGAGAGTGGGTAGGGGTCAGATTGTGAAAGACTTTGAATGTCAGACTTTAAAAAAATTTTTTTTGATTCTGGAGGTAATAGAGAGCCATTGGAGTTTATTGAATTGGAGGGGCATGCTCTTTAGGAAAGTTGCTTTGATAATTGAATAGGGATTGGGTTGGGTTGGGGAGAGATTTGATACAGAAAGTCTAATTAAAAGGCTTTGGTAATAATTCAGGGGTGGGGCCAGAGCATCTGTACTAGGATGGTTGCAAAGGAACTGTTGTATGAGTGTAAAGGAAGGAACTGTTGTGGGAAATGGTGTCCCTTGGTAGCAATGACAAGATTTAGCAAATTATTAGATGGATATCTGATGTGAGATTGAAAAATCAGAGATGATGTTGAGGTTGAGATTAGGTGATGGGAAGGACGGTGTTATCCTTGGACACTGAGAGGGAAGTTCAGAAGAGAGCAGAGTTTGGGGGAAAGGTAATGAGTTCTGTTTTAGACAAGTCGAATTTGAGAGGTCTATGTGAATCAGAAAAGCCTTATATAGGACTAAAGCCCAGGAGAGAAATCAAGGTGGGATATGTAGATAGATCCCTGCATCAGGCTGTCAATTGAACTCACTAAGTGAGATGGTATAGAGGGAGAGCAGAAAGCCAGAGGGTGTTGGGGAACAGCCATGGTGATTGGGCATGATTTGGCTGAAGAGCTAACGTACGAGCTAGAGGAGAACAAGGAGAGAGAAATGCCAGCTTAAAGCTAGAGAGAAGGGGATCTATAGTCTCAAAGTCTACAGAGAAGTTGAGGCAAATGATGGGGGAGAAATGGCCATTTAACAGTAGATGTCATTGAGAGCTTTGGAGACAGTGGTTTGGGACAAATGATGAGGTCAGAAGGCAGATCAAAGAGAGGTTAGAAACCAGGACAGGAAGTGGAGGTGCTGATTATGCAGGTTCCTAACCTGCTGCCAGCACCAAGGTCTGGAGAGATGGGGCAATGGCTTGAGGGCATGGTTCCATGGAATGAGTGCTTTTGAGGATGAGTGAGACATGAGAATACAGCCAGGAGATGGGAGAGTTTGGAGATTGGAACCGAGAAGACCTCATCTAGATTTGGCGGGTCAAAAACTGAGCTTTGGAGGCTGCCCAAGGGCACCATTGGGGAAGGTGATGAGGAAGGAACTCCAAATAACTCATAGAAAGTAAAGGTTCTTAGGGGCTATCCCCTCAAACTCTTGCCTCTCCAGCAGTTTAAATAATCCTTCAGCCTCCTCTTCTTGGACCTCTAGGGAGACAAGGTGAGGTAGTGACTTCCCATGGAAGCCCAAGTCACTCTTAGACAGCTCTTAATTGTTGGGACCTAAAATCTAATCCTCTTCTTTAGCATCTACGCATTACTCCTGGTTCTGCTCCCTGGGTCCAGAAGAATAAGTCACATCCCTCTTCCATATAGTAGCTCCTTGAGTTCTTGAGGACATTTCTCCTGAGTGCTCATGAGTCTTCTCTGTTGTAGGCTAAACACCTTTAGATTGCAAACGTCTTGAGGGCAGTAATTGTCTTTTGCCTCTTTTTGTAGTCTTGGTGATTTGGCACAGTGCCTGGCACATAATAGGTGCTTAATAAATATTCATTGAATTATTTGTTGAATTGAATAGTTCCTTCAAAGAATCTTCCTGTGATCAAAAACAAAAACAAAAATAACTCAAGTCCTTTCACTCTCCTTGGACATTTTCCAGCTTATCCGTGACTCTTGTTTTGGGAATTTGATTACCCTTGAGCTCTGACCTCGCCTGGCCAGAGCTCCTTTCACTAACTACCAGATACTTTTTCCCTTTGAAGAATTCCCTTGGGGAGAGGGGGAGTCTTGTTAATTGTCCATAATCACTCCTCTCTCCCACCACACAAAATCTGTGGGTGGGGATTGGAATATTACTTACCTTGGAGCTGTTGCTCTGTACCTAGTAAAACTTTCCCCTACATGATGCTAACTGAGTTTTACTGCTCTCTAAATCCAGGATATTAGGGAGCTCTGCCTACTTTTTTGAAGACTCACTTGTTGGATTCTTAGGGTTAAATCTAGGGCTACTATATGTGGATTGATGACTTGCTTGAGAAAGGTCTTAGGATCCCTGGGCACTGAGCTATTTTTTCCCAAGCTCTACTGGAACTACAGAGAACTTTGGGGTGGCCTTTGTGAGCTGTGATGGGGGGTACTTGAGTATGGGGATATTGCAGTAGCATCCACAATGGAAAGAAAATAAGATTTTGAGCACCCAAGAGTCGGGTAACTTTGATATTGACTTCATGGGCCGTGATGGTTTCAAGTGAAGGAAGGAGAGTTTTGAAGGAATTATTCATCATCAAGGGAATGTCGACCCAGAACCAAAAAGGTCCTACTCTTTCATTTTACAGAGGAGGAAACAGACTCAGGAGACTGAGGCAATCCTCCCCTGGGGCTCTGCTGTCCATGAATAAGACTTTGGGTGGAATTGATTTCTATCACCCAATTGATCTGGCCAAGACCAATAGGTGATTTTACGTCTCCCTCCCTTTGTTCTGCTCAAGTTGGTACAAATTTTAAGCTGTTAATGGTGAAACCGAACACAACAGTGTAGACCCCCAGGAAACCTTTTAGCAGTGTGCACATTATTCAAGCACTGGAAACTCCTGCTTAGTAGAGCTAGAAAGGCCACCAAGAAGCTAAATCGGCCATCTCTCTAATCAGCCTTCCTGTGAATTCATAAAGAGCGTATTTTCTTGGTCAGTCCTTGACAGATTTTTCATTTTCCCACCTCCATGCTTTTCCTCACCTTACTCTCCCATCTGCAGATGCTTCCCACCTCAGTCCCACCCTTCCAAATATTACCTCTTCTTCAGTAACCAGCTTAATCATAGCTACTCTGAGACTTCTGCCCTTCCCATCTCAGGCTGATCTCTTTCCACTCTAAATTCTTTTTTTTCTCTCTTTTTTAAAGCTTTTTATGTAAAGAACATATGCACGGATAATTTTTCAACATTGACCCTTGCATAGCCTTGTGTTTCAGATTTTCTCCTTCTTTCCCTCACCCCCTCCCCTAGATGGCAAGAAATCCAAAATATGTTATGCATGTTAAAATATATGTTAAATCCAATATGTGTAAACATACAATTCTCTTGCTGCACAAGAAAAATCAGATCAAAAAGGAAAGAAAATGAATAAGAAAACAAAATGCAAGTGAACAACAACAAAAAGAGTGAGAATGCTATGTTGTGATCCACATTCAGTTCCCAGAGTCCTTTCTCTGGGTATAGATGGCTCTCTTCATCACAAGATCATTGGAACTGGCCTGAGTCATTTCATTGTTGAAGAGAGCCACATCCATCAGAATTGATCATCAGGTAATCTTGTTACTGTATACAGTGATCTCCTGGTTCTGCTCACTTTACTCAACATCAGTTCATGGAAGTCTCTCCAGGCCTCTCTGAAATCATTCTGGTGATCATTTCTTATAGAACAGTAATATTCCATGACATTCATATACCATAATTTATTCAGCCAATCTCCAATTGATGGGCATCCATTCAGCTTCCAGTTTCTAGCCACTACAAAAAGGACTGCCACAAACATTTTTGCACATGTAGGTCCCTTTCCTTCCTTTAAGATCTCTTTGTGATATAAACCCAATAGAAACACTGCTGGGTCAAAGGGTATGTACAGTTTGATAACTTTTTGGGCATAGTTCCAAATTGCTCTCCAGAATGGTTGGATCTGTTCACAGTTCCACCAACAATGTATCAGTGGCCCAGTTTTCCCATATCCCTTCCAACATCTGTCATTATCTTTTCTTGTCATCTTAGCCAATCTCAGAGATGTGTAATGGTACCTCCGAGTTATCTTAATTTGCATTTCTCTGATCAATATGCCTTCTAAATTCTTACAGCTTACTGTTTCTATTAACTTGCTTATCCAACTGGCAAGTCTTTCCCCCAGGCTTAGTTTAATTCAACAAGCATTTATTGCTGTGGTTCATTTGTTTCAGTTGTGCCCGATTCTTTGTGACAGCTTTTTTGGATGTTCTTGGCAGAGATCTTGGAGTAGTTTGTCATTTCCTTCTGTAGCTCATTTTAGAGATGTGGAGATTGAGGCAAATAGGATGAAGTGACTTGCCCAGGGTCACATAGCTAGCGAGTGTCTCAGGCCAGATTGGAACTTGGATCTTTCTGACTCCAGGCCTGACATTCTCTCCACTGTGCCATTTAAGTGCCCTTAAGCATTTATTAAGTACCTGCTACCATGTCCCAGGGATTGTGCCAAATACTCAGGATAAAAAGAAAAAAGTGCAACAGTTCTTCCTCTCATGGAGCTTGACTTTTTTTTTTTTGCTTTTTGCTAGGCAATTGGGGTTAAGTGACTTGCCCAGGGTCACACAGCTAGGAAGTGTTAAGTGTCTGAAACCATATTTGAACTCAGGTCCTCCTGACTTCAGGGCTGGTGCTCTATCCACTGTGCCACCTAGCTGCCCTGGAGCTTAACTTCTGCTGAGCAGAGATGGCACTGTTTAGAAACAACAAACTACATTTGTTATCACAAGTGTTGAATTTCTTTCTTCAGAGGCTGATAAAAGTGTGAGGTTCCTAGTCTCAGTGAAAGACTCTTAGCTACCCCAATTTCAATGTGGTTGACTGAGAAAATCACACAATCAGAGATTTTGAACTGGAAGTGTTATTGAATGGCACTTGATCCACCCTCCTCACTTGACAGATAAGGAAACTGAGGTCCAAGGTTACATAGGTGGGAAATGAAAGAGTTGGGATTTGTCCCCAGTTTCTGTAGCCAAGTTTAGTCTTCTTCCTCTCTCTGCATAATCTTGGCAAGTCACAGCTTGAGCTCCCATCCAGTCCATTTCCCTGTTGTCAGACCATAAAAATATCCACAAATCCTGTAGCCAAGATGTTTAATTAAGACATGAAACAAAGTAAATATTGAGAAAGGTAATTCAAGTAGTGAAACTCTGCTGTCTAGCTTCCTCAGATGGAGGGAAAGTGTTAAATGCCTCTAGATCACACCTATAGAGGGTTAGGGAAAGCACCTCTTGGCCACTGGACAGTCAAGGCCAAGATATTGTCAAAGGGTCTCAGAGCTGAGATCTTGCAAGGCCAACTGAATAGGTAATCTTCACTGTGCTCTGGCATCAGCCAAATTTCCCCTGGTCTCTTGTCCTGTGTTCCTTCCCTATTCATTCCTGAGTTTGTATCTTTTTCTCCTTCTCTCTGGCTTTCTGATCCCTGATTCCTTTCTACCCATGATTCCCTAGACACCGACTTCAGTGGCCTCTTCATTCCCTTTTACATTTCCCTTTACATCCCCTTCTTTGTTCCTTTGTCATTTAGCAGCCCATGTAGCCCTTGAAATGGGTTTCTTAGTTTGTTCCCTGATCTTGAAATGTCTCATCACATCACTTTGCACCAAGAGCAGCAGTCCCCTGGTGGGCTGCTCATACCAGGAAGAGCTCAGGCCACATGAGAAGTCAAGACCCAGGAACTTAATAAAGATGCTTTACCATGCACCTCCCCCTACCCAATGACAAAGATTCTATTCAAGCTGATTTCCATATATAAACTGTATATAAGCTGAATTGTGTTCTTGTTCCTACAAAGCTTTGGTGTGCATTTGGGCTCTAGGCTAGCTTTCTAAGATAGATAAGGCCACTTGTGGCTATTGGAGCCCTGGCAAAATTCCGCAATAAGATAGGTTTGTTTTTGATGTCATCTTGCCTCCTTCTCTTTACCTAGCTCCCATCCTCTGCTTCTTTTCCTATCTGGAAGCCCTTCTTAAAACTGTACACCCCAAGCTCCCATTTTTATTTCTCTGAACTCTCATTCTCATGGGATTTTAGCTAGGTGTTAGGCAATCTGATTAAAATGATTCATACTAAGATGTGAATGACTAAGAGGTTTTACCACCCCCACCCCCCCATCATGGTATTTGAATTTTAAAAGAAGAATTTATTAACAAATGCAATTTTAATTTATAAACTGTCTGTGGGAGACATATCTCCTCCTTTTTCACTCTGAGCTACTTTCATCTTTACTTACCAATCCTGGGCAACACAATTTTAGGAGTAAGCCTGGATAGGAGATTGTCTTTGGTTCCATTTTTCAAAGAGAGGAGCTACTTTACATCTGGTCTCTGGTTAGGCCCACATCACTTTACCCCTATCGTTTTTTCCATCAGTCTTCCATTTCTTGGTAACTCTTCTCCCCTATCTGCCCCAACCTTTGTAATCTTTCCTGTGATTGGTCCATGGCTAATGAAGTCCTTGTGCTTATTTCTTCCAATTAAGAGAGATTACCTTAGAATTTGTTCCCCTCTACCAAAATTGAGATTTGGGTATTTAAGATAGTATGAGTTCTGAAACAGCTTTTGGGACTTTGATAGGGGAAAAAAGATTTTTATCAGTTGCTTTTAGAAATCATCCTTTACATTCTTCTTGTGCAGAGCTCCAAACCCCCTTTGAATTAGTGGGACAAAGAACATGAAGGAGCTGGCCTGGCTTCTGTCTAAGGTCCTTTCCAGCTTGAAATCTGTGATTCTCTGTTTTTAAAAGGCAGCCCACATAGGAAAGAAGGAATAAGAGAAATGAAGATTGTTTATCTTTGTCTTTCCTTTCCCTGAGCCTTGCATCTGCCAAGAAGAGACAGGAATGGAGTCAATTGAAAAATCCTTTATTGATTTTTTTAGCGCAGTGGCATCCCACTAGCGACCCACTAGACTTGGAGGGAAACTAATGAACAGCCCAGGGCACATCACTTGGTTTGCTCATTGATTCCTTCTGTACCCTTACCTCTGAACTCCCTCTGGGTTGATTTGAGCAGGAGCTAATGCTTGCTGGGCCCTAACTGCAGGGGCTTGACTTGCAGACAGGCCAGCAAAATGACCGAATGGAAGGATGGTTTGGAAGGTGATATTTTTTTAATTACAAAAGTATTTGTCACTTTATTTAGTTCAACTGGATGAAGATGTATTAGCCTGCTATGTGGAAAGATCTATCCTAGGTCCTGACGGAGATACAAAGGTGGCTAAGACATGGATCCCGCCTGCTAGTTGCTTAGAGTCTACGCATTGGAGTGCTCAACCTGGTGTCTGTGAACTCAGTTTAAAAAATGGATAATTCTATTTCTTTTTTTTTTTGATAATTCTATTTCAATGTAATTCATTTCCTTTGTAGTTCTGTGATTTTACTTTATGCATTTAAAGACATTTTGAGGAAGGTTGCATAGATTTTGCCAGATTGATAAAGGAATTCAGGATGTGACTCCTGGTTAGAGGGAGGACAGATGCCCCCATGTATGGCGCTTGAAAGTGAGACACTGCTGGGGAGATGCTCGAGTAAGGTCCTATGAGAATGCCAAGGAGGGAGGCAGGGAGGTTCAGTGGAAAGAGCCCAGAGCTCAGGAATCTGGGGGACCTGGGTACACATTTAGCCTCCCAAACGTAACCTTAGGTGACCTTAGGCAAGTTCCTTAACCTCTGCTGACTTCATTTTCCTGGTCTTGTACAGAAGGGCTTGGCCTCGGTGCCTCAAGTTCCTTTGAGTTCTCTTAAGCTGTGAGCCTTTGAAATCAGGGAGGGCTTCCTGGATGAGCTGATATTTATGAAAAAAAAAGTTTTTGAACAGCATCATTCCTAGTATATGTGCTTCATTTTAAGGTTTTAAATTATTTGATAGGAGGCCAGTGAGCCCTTTTATTCCCTATATGCCTACTGTATGCATATTTCCCATAATGCATAGATTGACTTTAAAGCCTAATTCCTGCTAATGAGATGAAATCTAATGGATTAATGGATTATACTCTGGCAAAAATAAAGTGATCTGGCCTAACCTGGTTATTTTAGAGGCCCAGAGTCAGAGAATAGGAGGAGACTTCAGAAGAAATCCAATTAGTACAAGGTATCCATGGTACCACTCACTTACCTGAAGGACCGTAAAGAAGTCCATTCTCCACTCTTGATGCTAAGGATACTGGTCCTTGGTATAGAAAGGAGCCCTTGCTGGCAGAGAACCTGATAGAGATCCATAGTGAGACCCATAAGGAAGGGCTACATTTGCTGGTCCATGCACCAAATAGCAATTTAACAACATTTCCTCATCTCCCTTCAGTCCTTTATATAGCATGGCCTCACATGAGAATCCCTGCAGGCACTGAGCCACCTGCCTTGGTGACATGGGCCCCTGATTCCTTTGTTGTATCTGTCTAGCTCATCTATCTGACTTCTGCAGTCCCCATTATGATGACACGTCTTGTGATTTACCATGCACTGTCCACTGATACACAGCAGAATGGGTGAATTAAACAGGGAGCCCTTCATATACATTAACACAGTTGCATGTTCTTTGAATTTTCTCTAGGGTAGTATTTCTCAGATTTTTTGGTCTCAAGATCCCTTTACTTTAGTAAAAATTATTGAGAACCTCAAAGACCTTTTGTTTATGTGAGTTATATAACATCTTAGTATTATTATGAAAATAGATGTGACCTCACAGACCCTCTGAAAGATTCAGAGGTAGGAGGAGGTCTCTAGATCATACTCTAACAACTACTACTCTAGGCTAAATAACCCCTAATCCCAGGAGATTCCCAATAGCACATGATCTGGAGGTCCCTCATGATTCTGGTCACCTTCCTTGAAATATCCTCTTGCTTATCAATGACTTTCCAAAATGCAGCCTTTGATTTCCTGCCTTGGTAATTTTAAGGACATGTCTTTAGAAACTACTGTGTTCCCAAGGTGCTTGTGGGACCAAATACTCCTGTGGTAAAGGAGTAGAGTGGGTATTATTAGGAGTTCCTACTGATCCTAGCTACTCCAGTTTCTTAGTCTACATTTGCTTCTCAAAGATATTACCATTTTGTTTGCAAAATGCTCTTGTAAGAATTAGCTTCCAGTGATCCACAGTGGCTACCATGTTGTTTGTGGGTAGGTGCTAATATTCTTTTTTTTCAGGATTTTTCCAGTAACTGATATACCTTAAGTTTATTTGTATTATTTTTCCAGCCATATCACAACATTTCCAAGGAGGTGTGCTTTCTCCTCTCACACTATCTCATTTATCTGTGATGAAACCAACCGAAACTTGATGATTAGTTTAATTTCTGCAACAGATAAGCAATGGGGCACAATTCAGGCACTAGTGATGACTCTGGAAACTCTGCTAACTTCCCTTGATAAACACAGCAGTACCTCTTTGTCATTGTCCTTCAATATGGCTTTATTCAAGCTTTTGGGTTTTCTTTCTAGATGTCCCACTGGGTGCCCCCCTCCCCACACACACACTGAGAATCTAAGACCACAAACTTTCCCTTGTAATAACATAGTTAAAGCCAAGTGCTACAGTTGAGTACATCTGCAACATTCTGTACTATACTGGTAGGATTCCGAGGTCAAATTTGAACTCCATGCCCAGTGCTCTGTGCACTTTGGCGCCCCCCCCACCCAGTTGCTTTAGTTACATATACAGAATAGTCAGGGAGCTTACAGTCTAGTGACAGAGTTGGACAAAATGTCCGTGTACGCTTGTTTTTGTTCTTTAGTCTTTTGAATAACTCCAAAATAGTCACAAAGTAACTATAAAGTTGTTTTTTTCATGGGGAGAGAGCTGAAGCAAGGCCCAGTGTCACATAATGAGTATTTGAACCCAGACTTGTACTTGGGAAGTTGGGTCTTCCACATTCCAGGCTTTACCCACTGTCCCATCTAGCTTCCTTGCCTTTTATCCCTTCACAATTCCATGGTAACCTTGGGACTGGCTCATCTTACTCTTTTAATTTGCCTGCCTTTTGGTGGGTAAGGTCAAACACTTCTCTAGAGGTTTGCAATAACAGCTACTTTTTGTGTACTGTTTTCCCCATTGGGGATCCTGTAGAAATTCATTCTTGTAGGAGAGAAGGCTTCAGTGACTCTAAAAGTAATCATTGCCTGAAGTCACACAGTGAGTTTGTGGACTCTTAGGACCAGCTGACCAATATATACATACACATATACATATGCAAATATGCTACCTATTTATATATTTATTTATATGTGTATACAGGTGTGTCTATATGTATGTATGAAACATATAACTTTAAGGTTTGTAAGACATCTTACAAACAGAATCTCATTTGATCTTCCCAACTCTCTGAAATAATATTAATGATAAGCATAATCATAGTCACTATTTATAAAGAGACTTACAAAGCCACTTATATGTGTTACTTCATTTGAACTTCACAACACCCCCTGGGAAGTAGGTGCTGTTATTATCTCCATTATCTTCCAAATGGAGGAAACTGAGGCAAAGAGAGCTTTGGTGACTCACTTAGAGTCACTCATCTAGTAATTGTCTGAGGCAGGATTTCAGGTCGGGTCTTCTGATGCCCAGGTCCAGCATTCTATATACCCTGGTACAGCGATGATGTAGGGACCTGTAATTTCATCTTCATATGGAGATCCTGGGGAGAGTAAACTCCTTTCCCTCGTGGGGGGGGGGTCAGTACAGCTTATGATCTTAGAATTGCCTCTTCAGCACTAGGGACCATAGGTATGTAGCACCATGCCCAAGTAGGACAGAAGTTCTTTTTTTTTTTTTTTTTTTTTTTTTTTTTTTTGCTTTTTGCTGAGGCAATTGGGGTTAAGTGACTTGCCCAGGGTCACACAGCTAGGAAGTGTCTGAGACCAGATTTGAACTCAGGTCGTCCTGACTTCAGGGCTGGTGCTCTATCCACTGTGCCACCTAGCTGCCCCGGGACAGAAGTTCTTAATCTGAGGTCACACATAGATTTCAGAGTGTCCATTTTAATTTAGATGGGAAAAAATTTCATCTTTATTTTCACTGACCACTAACTAAATTTAGTATTACCTTTAATTTTGAACGTGAGCCTCAAACACTATTCTTGAGTCATGGTCCATAGCTTTTCCCAATGTGCCAAAGGGCTGAAGCAAAAAAAGGTCAAGACCTCCTGTTCTAGGATCAAATACAAGCCCCATGTTTGGTTTTAAAATCTTCCACAGCTTGGCCTCAACCTACCTTTCAAGCTTTTGTCCATGGCACTTTTCTTCATGTGTGCTCCTTTCTAGTACGTTGGTTCTCCCAATTTGCCACAAGGGTATAACTCTTCAGTTTAAATAAAACTTGGGAAGAATCTTGGTAGTAAAATCCTCTAGAATTATTATTCTACTCTATTCTATTCTATTCTAGAAAAAGGCTCAGTACAAAAACAAGACAAAACAAACTTGGGACATTTCAGGGTCCCCTGTGTCCATTTTGAAAAGCTGTGGTCTGGTCCAAATGGCCTTCATCCAGTTCCTCCTACACAGCAAACATCCCACCTTTCATCTTCATTCTCTCCCACTGCCTGGGATGCATTCCTTTCTCCCCTTACACCTCTCCCCTCAGAATCTTTCTTTTCCTTTCAGGCTCAGTTTAGCTGGCTCCTTCTTAATGCTCCCCCTTCCCAGCTTCTAGTCCTTCCCCTCCAAATTATCCTGTCTCTGCTTTGTATATCCCTTTATATAGTGTCCCCAAAGTCTTAAGTATAGTTTTAAGAAATCAAAATTTAAAATCACACTGAGACACCCTATACATTATTTCTGTTGGAGTCACCTCCTTTGTTGACCCTTTTCTCTGTGTTCTAAGTTTCTTCAGGCAAGGACTCCTTCACTTCTCTCTTTATATCCCCAATACCCAGGACATCCTGTACATGGCACATAGAGATTCTTATCAAAATACTTTTTGATTCATCTCCATTTTATAGAAGGGGAAACTGAGGCCCAGGGAAGGGAAGCCAAGGTCATGCCTCCAGTCCTCCTCCATTGGCTCTCCATGGCACAAACATTGAATTCCCAGAGGCTATTCCAATAAACACAAGTCCTGGCAGTGCCTTCTTGGCTGGTGAGGCATTGAGTGCAGGGCAGCTAGTTCTGGATTCTCGGGGTTGGGGTGCGATTTACTCATCTGAAGACTACACTAACTGAGACTGTGTAAGCTCCTGACCTGTTTGAAACTCGGCTCTGGCACTTGATGGCTGTGTGACCTTGAGTAATTGTCTTCCCACTCTCGGGGCTGCAGTTTTTATGCTGGTAAAATAAAGGCGGTCATCCCAGCTCTAACTTCCTGAGAATCACAATTAATTAGTGGTCAAGTGTCCGATTGCTAAAAGGGTTTGATCATGGCAAATCATGAAGCCCCTTATTAAGTTCTGCATCCAGGGAAGACCCATCGTTCCTTTGAGACCACAGAGCCTTGGGAGGTTGAGGAAGAGTATAAGCTCATTCATCTGAACTGCTGATAAAGGTGGCAAGAATTCAGATCAGTGAACAGTGGAAATTGCAAAGTAGACGTAGACAATTTCAGCACCCCCAGGTAGATGAGAGCGCACAAGTTCATGTCTAACTATGTCTGGCTACTGCAAGGCTCGCTTTATTGAGTAAAAAAGAATCGTTTGTAATTAGTGTATTGATTGCTTGCATGCAAATGGTTGCTGCTAAAGCCTTTTTTAATGTGCTAGAAAATGGACTTGTTTTCCCATGTAGGTTAAGCATCCCTCTGAAACCTTGCTTTATGCCCTTAATTTATTTTGGCAACCCCCCTTTTGATAGCTAGGGCAAAACCAAGTCCATGTTCGATTTAGGAATACTGCATCAGTAGAGTCTGAATTAATGAGGCTTGTGCTACTTAGAAATCAAGTCAACATAGTATAGTGAATAGAATACAGAGTTGGGAGTCAGGAAGTTAATTCAAATTTTGACCTGAACACTTCCTAGCTGTGTGGCCCTAGACAAGTGAGTTAACTTTTCTATACCTCAGATTCCCCAAATTGAGGGAGGTTGGATGTAATGACCTCAGACATCATTTTTAGCTCTAAATCTATGATCCTATGATCCTATGTCAACAATCTTCTGTCAACTTCTTGAGGAACCCTGGGCAAGTCACTTAACTAATCTGATACCTCAAATGACTGTCTAGAACTTAGCTTCATAGTTGTAGATGGATTAGAGCCTGTATTTGAGGAAGAAGTTCCTGTACTGAGAGCTAGTCACAGCTTTTTCTTGTATTCATCTATTTTGGTATACCAAAGGCTAGAATTGGACTGTGCTCCAGTGCAAGGTTCGTCTTTTTCAGCCATAAACTTTCAGAGCTTTCTAGCTCTAATATTCCCTCAGTTCCTGCATGAGAAGCTGAATTTTATTGGGGGGTGGGGAAGCAGGCAGAAGTCTGACAGTGATCATGCAGCAAGTTGGCGGCAGAGATAGCACTTGTCCCCAGATCTCTGCCTCTCACAGACAGCCAAGCAATAAAAAAATAAGGAGACATAATAGCGCACTATGGCCCC
Source organism: Myrmecobius fasciatus (assembly GCA_023553655.1). Classification (NCBI taxonomy): domain Eukaryota; kingdom Metazoa; phylum Chordata; class Mammalia; order Dasyuromorphia; family Myrmecobiidae; genus Myrmecobius; species Myrmecobius fasciatus. Next base: position 38,982 of record JAJPUD010002494.1, read on the forward strand.
ACAAAGACACCTGGGATATTTCATTCGATTGCTCCAATTGAGGAAGGAGAACTCTTTGAAGTCAAGAAATGGAATAGGGAACTGAAGAAAGAAAGGTGTTGCTAATTCTGTACTACCACTTTGACCTCGTGGGGAATTTTTTTCAACTTTAAAACCAAAGATTTTTTTTTCTCCTGAAGGCTTTTTGCTCTGCTGGCCAGAAACCAAAACTCTGAGCTTAAAATCACCAAATGCATCCCCCAGGAAGGCCGGCCAGAGTTGTATTATATTGAAGTCATTTCTTCTGTGCTCCCAAATACATTAGAGGAGGCAGGCTCACCACTGCAGGCCTCCAGCAATTGCAATCAGAAAATTGGACCAGCAGCTTTCTGCATCTTGGCATTCTCTCCATTTGGATGGATGCATATTAGACACAAAACAGTTGAATGTGTTGGAGTGGCTCTGGCTTGGGCGGGGTCTTTTCTTGATGCAGAACTGAGTAGTGGTCTTCTTTGTCCAGAGGGAAAGAACAAAAAGCACTTTGTATTTGGATGGTAGATTTGTCTTCCTTCCAAATATGTGACCCCCTAAAAGCCTTAGTGCAATTGCCTGCAGTCTGGGATGGTTTGAGGGCTGTTCTTTTCATGGTGGCCCCAGTTCTTGTTCTGGTAGTAGATGACTCACAATCAGGGGTTTAACAGCTCCTGTACAAACTCTTAAATTATTGTGGAGGAGGATTCGTATTAGTGCTAGTGGGTGCATACCCTTGTTTTCTATCTCCTTCAACAGCTACTGTGCTTAATTTTTCTTTTTGTCTCCTGGAAAAGAACAGAACACATAGAAAATGGAACCACAGTGCTCACATCTGTGCATAGACATCTAGGGGCATGAAGAACGCAGAATAACCTGGAATCCAACTCTTATCTTTTCTTTTTTTTTTTAATAAAGCTTTTTATTTGCAAAACATATGAGTGACCTTTCAACATTGACCTTTGCAAAAAAACTTTTTTTTCCTAAGCTTTTCCTTTCCCTCCCCCCGCCCCCCACCCCTAGATGACAGGTAATCTAATATATGCTAGATAGGATAAATTATATGACAAGTACAATACATATATACATATCTATACAGTTATCTTACTGCACAAGAAACATCAGATCTAGAAAGAGAAGAAGAAAAAAAACAACCTAAGAAGGAAAACAGAATGCATGGAAATATTCACAGAAAGCGTTAAAATGCTGTGTTGTGGTTCACCCTCAGTTCCCACAGGCCTCTCTCTGGATGTATATGACTATCTTCATCGCTGAACAATAGAAACTGGTTTGAATCACATCATTGTTGAAGAGAACCATGTCCATCAAAATTGATCATCGTATAGTCTTGTTGCTGTGTATAATGTTCTCCTGGTTCTGCT
>JAJPUD010002494.1:45372-121755 GCA_023553655.1 Myrmecobius fasciatus
CATGGAAATATTCACAGAAAGCGTTAAAATGCTGTGTTGTGGTTCACCCTCAGTTCCCACAGGCCTCTCTCTGGATGTATATGACTATCTTCATCGCAGCACAACTGGTTTGAATCACATCATTGTTGAAGAGAACCATGTCCATCAAAATTGATCATCGTATAGTCTTGTTGCTGTGTATAATGTTCTCTTGGTTCTGCTGATTTCACTCAGCATCAGTTCATGCAAGTCTCTCCAATCCTCTCTGAAATCCTCCTGTTGGTCATTTCTTACAGAACAATAGTATTCCATAACATTCATATACCATAATTTATTCAGCCATTCTCCAATTGATGGGCATCTTTTCAATTTCCAGTTTCTTGCCACTACAAAAAGGGCTGCCACAAACATTTTTGCACATGTGGGTCCCTTTCCCTCCTTCAAAATCTCTTTGGGATATAGGCCCAGTAGAAACACTGCTGGGTCAAAGGGTATGCACTGTTTGATAACTCTTTGAGCATAGCTCCAAATTGCTCTCCAGAATGGTTGGATCCGTTCACAGTTCCACCAACAATGTATCAGTGTCCCAGTTTTCCCACATCCCCTCCAACAGCTATCATTATCATTTCCTGTCATTTTAGCCAATCTGACAGGTGTGTAGTGGTATCTCAGAGTTGTCTTAATTTGCATTTCTCTGATCAATAGTGACTTGGAGCACCTTTTCATGTGACCGGAAATAGTTTCAATTTCTTCGTCTGAAAATTGTCTGTTCATATCTTTTGACCATTTGTCAATTGGAGAATGGCGTGAATTCTTATATATTTGAGTCAATTCTCTATATATTTTAGAAATGAGGCCTTTATCAGAACCTTTGGATGTAAAAATATTTTCCCAGTTTACTGCTACCCTTCTAATCTTGTCTGCATTCATTTTGTTTGTACAAAAACTTTTCAACTTGATATAGTCAAACTTATCTATTTTGTGATTAATGATGACCTCTAGTTCTTCTTTGGTCACAAATTCTTTCCCCCTCCACAGGTCTGAGAGGTAAACCATCCTACATTGTTCTAATTTGTTTATAATATCATTCTTTATGCCTAGATCATGAATCCATTTTGACCTTATCTTGGTATATGGTGTTAGGTGTGGGTCAATGCCTAATTTCTTCCAGACTAGTTTCCAATTATCCCAGCAGTTTTTGTCAAATAGTGAGTTTTTATCCCAAAAACTGGGGTCTTTGGGTTTATCGAACACTAGATTACAATTGTCATTGAGTATTTTGTTCTGTGAATCTAACCTATTCCACTGATCCACTACTCTATTTCTTATCCAGTACCAAATGGTTTTGGTGACCACTGCTTTATAATATAGTTTTAGATCTGGTGCAGCTAGGCCGCCCTCATTTGCATTTTTTTTTTCATTAATTCCCTTGAAATTCTTGACCTTTTGTTTTTCCAGATGAATTTTGTTGTTATTTTTTCTAGTTCAGTTAAATAATCTCTTGGGAGTTTGATTGGTATAGCACTAAATAGATAGATTAGTTTAGGTAGTATTGCCATCTTTATTATATTCGCTCGACCTATCCAAGAGCACTTGATGTTTTTCCAATTGTTTAGATCTGACTTTATTTGTGTGGAGAGTGTTTTGTAGTTTTGCTCATATAGATCCTGACTTTCCCTTGGCAGATATATTCCCAAATATTTTATATTATCGATAGTTATTTTGAATGGAATTTCTCTTTGTATCTCTTGCTGTTGCATTTTGTTGGTGATGTATAAAAATGCTGATGATTTATGTGGATTTATTTTGTATCCTGCAACTTTGCTAAAGTTGTGGATTAATTCTAATAGTTTTTTAGCTGATTCTCTAGGCTTCTCTAAGTAGACCATCATATCATCTGCAAAGAGTGATAATTTGGTTTCCTCATGACCTACTCTAATTCCTTTAATCTCTTTTTCTTGTCTTATTGCCAAGGCTAGCATTTCTAATACAATATTGAACAGTAATGGTGATAGTGGACAACCTTGTTTCACCCCTGATCTTATTGGGAATGGTTCCAGTTTATCACCATTACATATGATGCGAGCTGATGGTTTTAAATAGATGCTACCAACTATTTTAAGGAAAATCTTATCTTTTCTTATTCCTTTTTCTTCTTCTTGGAGTAGTCACTTTCTCTCCCCTTTTCATTTTCCCTTGTAGACATCATGCCCATTCTTTTAGTAGCTTCTTCTCCATGGAACTTTCACTAATCCCTGGTAGTGGTCTTGCCCTCAACTGATCTTCTAGAATCACTGTCCTCCTCTTACATACTTCTTCTCTTTCTCTTATTTTCTCCTCTGATGTGCCTTAATCTGCCCCAACTAGACTGTAAACTCTCTGAAGACACAGTTCACATCTTGTTTATATCTGCATCTTCCCCAGTACCTGACATGCTACACTGCATAAAACGATATCAATAAATGTGTGATGAGTGAATTGCAGTGCATCCCACTTGCCACTTATTGTATAAAATAGGATGACGGAGGATTCAATGGGAGAATAAGTTTCTGGTTTATTTGGAAAACAGGCTTTTTGTCACCTAAGTTTGTCTGCTGTTGCCTTTCCCTATTGACTTTAGTTAAGCCCTTATTAGCCATTTGAACATATGTAGAAAAAGACTCTTTTTTCCCTAGGTGAAAATTGCTCACCCATGGAACAACTGCACCAATTTTTATCAACTTGTTCTCGAAGAATTAGCAATGCTCTGACTTGCAATGACATGTTGTGTTCAGAAGCTCCAATGATTTAATTTCACTACTTCCCCCCTCCCAAGCAAACATGCAGAAGATTTGATATTGACAAATAAAAGATAATGTACTGTGAAACCAACAAGGCAGAAGCAGCAGGAGAGCTCAGAATTTCTGCTCTCATGGCATTGTACAATGATGGAAAGAGGACTGAAACCTTAACGCCATGTGAACTAGAACAATAAGCAGTTTTGATAGAAATAGCCTTCCTTCAATTTATTTACTATAGCAAAGACTGATCACTCCATGGTTTGGAAATGATTCTGTAAAGAACACTGAAGAAATTGATGACCCTCCCTCTAGAGGCAGTGCTTGTGGAGCTTAACCCGTTCTTTCAGAAGCATAGGTCCCAACAAAATGATTGATAGGACTCCCATTCATTGTTCGAAGTCTGCTGAATGAGGCCTTCTATAGCTGATCTGGGCAGCAGGTGATTATCTTTGGGCTGGTCCTGGACCATTTGTTGGCACTGGGAAGCTTGATATTTTAGGGAAGCTCTTATCCCTTTGGTATTTTCTGGATATTTTTGGTAGCTGGTTAGTGTAGTTATCTATTGCCCCAGTACTGCTCTTCCTCCATTTCCCCAACTGGGTCTTTGTTTTCTCATCCCTTCCCCAGAGGCTGGTCTTAAACTTACTAGAGACTTCCAACTCTCTTGACACTGTGCCCCAGTAGAAAATGAATAGCAGGGTAGTAGACTACACAAAGGCCTGGCTTTGGGATCACACTTGCTGGGCTTGAATCTTGCCTTTGTTGCTTACTACTTGCATGAGAGTGGCCAAGCTACTTCACTGCTCTGGTGATCTCCAAGGCCTCTTCTAGCTCTGACACTTTTTGATCCTAGGAGACAAGAGCAGAGAGGAGCTGTGCTGGAGAGAGAGAGGCACGCTCATGATTGTGGTGACCAAAAATCACCCTGATGACAGAGGAGAAGAAGAAGAAAAAATTCTTGTGATTCATTTTCTGACTCTGCCACTCTCTGGGCCTCGGTTTACTCATTTAGACCTTGAGGGGAATTGAACTAGATGGAGTATTAGACTTCTATTTTTGTCCAATTCTTTTTTTTTATTTTTAAGAAACATCAGTTAAAATGAACACACAATAGAATAAAGAGGATCCACACTTGAAGCAGCATATCTGTCCTTTATTGCTTTCTTCTCTTTTAACTAAAATAAATTCAAAATTCCACTTTTGTAGCTGTCCTACTTGTCTGTGTTTCTCTAAAATCTCTAAACTTGAGATCTGTGATTCTGTAATACAGACATGGAGAAACAAAGGATAGGATAGCTCTGCTATCTGGATAAGAAGTGATGATGATGATGTGTGTGTATGTGTGTGTGTGTGTGTGTGTGTGTGTTGGTGGGAGTGGAATAGAGAAAAAATGACTCAAACTCCAGCAGTAATGAAGATACACATAAATATACACGTATATGCATCTACTATGTGTGTGCCATAAATATCCTCCATCAGTAGCCAGTAAGGGTTAGCCATTCAATGGGAGGTTGAAGATGGTTGTTTTCTAATGAGACTGGGAAAGATCCTCAGCACGATCCACAGTGGAAAGAATGAGATTGGTTTAGCCATCCACACTGGACTAACAAAATGGGTAAAGAATGCATATTGACATTCATATTGACTGACATGCAACTGGACAGGCAGCCCATTGAGTTAGTCTCTAAATGGCTGTGTCACTGCTGCTGTAGGCAGTGAATTAGACAAAGAATTGACTAAAAGTAGAATAGAGAAAGCTAGATGGCATTTGAGGAGCCCAGGCTACTTAGTATCTTCTGTAAAGACCTATCTCTTTAGCACTGATATGCTCATGTTGATAAGGTTTTAATTTTTTTTTCATTTTATTTATTTTTCACTTAACAAGCATTTGTTTCCTTTTCTCCTAACTCCTGAAAAAAATCTTTATAACCAAGATCTTGGATGCTAAATCCCTTCATCTTTTCCCTTCCTTTAGTTCCTTTAGTAGTTTCCTTCAATATAAAATGAAGGTGTTGTACTATATAATCTTGTAAGTCTCTTACAGCTCTAAGTATATGATCCTGTGATTTAAAGGCTAAAAGAGGGATTAGAAGGTATCTGTTCTCTTGCTCATTGGGTGGTATTCTTTCTTGAAGATCTTTGATTCTGAGGGTACCTTGAACAGCTCAGGCTAGTGTCATAGCTCTGATGTAGCCAGTGTGGCATCCTCACCACCAGAACCAACCCCCTTTTTTCTTTCTTTCTCACTTTGATTTATAATATTTGGAAAGCGTTTCTGAGGACTCTTTTAGTAAGTCATTATTATATAGTCAACTTACCCCTCTTCCTTCCTCTTCCTTTGAGATCACTGAATAACTACTTAGTGTCTCCCGGGCAGATAGCTCCATAGTGGGGACAAGAGCATGAGACTACATTTAGAAGAATGGCAATAATTCTGAGTCTTTCTGAATTTTAAGATGCCATAAGATTATTTCATGTTGATTGAAGTCAGTGGGGGGAATTGACAAGGAAGATGCTGATCCTTGCTTGCATAGGAACAAAAATGTGATTTATTTTTTTTAAAAAGGTGATTGAGTCTTTTGCTGATTCAGTCAGTCCAAGTTAAGACAGGGGACATAAAAGGCCCCAGAACACTGTAGCATAATTGAATTCCTGTGTCTTGCCAGCAGTCAGCATATAAAGTAGGGGCTAACAGCTATGGCTCTGTGGCAAAGGAAGAAAGAAGGAAATTTACTGTGATTACAGATTGTCCACCAAAATGATGATGACACTCAGATTCTGCAGCTTCAGATTGGGTGAAACACATATCTTGGGGCAGCATTTGCTCTCCTTGGCATTGGCTTGTTCTTTGTCTCAAGTCCTTGCTGAGAGAGCTGATAACAGAGTGAATTTGGGGACTGACAATTACATTCTGGCTTGGTTCCCCTTTCCTTTTGGGTGGAAGGATCACAGACTTTACATATGGATGAAAAGTCCTGGCAAAATTGATGGTGCTGGATGTTCATTGCTTTTTTCTGTCTATAACTTTCACCCTTGAAATTGTCTGGGTGCTGTTCAAAAAGGACAATCTCTTTGACAGTAGAGTGTCTGGGGAGGATAGGTGTGTTGTTAGGAATCAAAGGCATTCTTTGAAGTCTTGAATTTACTTATGAGATTGTTTAACTGTGTATGGTAACTGATGTATCTGTTTCTCTTCCTTCTCTTCCCAATGTCATCACTCAAGAACTATTGAGCTTAAAGGGGCCTTAGAGATCACATGCCTAACACTCCTATTTAATAGAAGAGGAAAGTGAAGGTCAGAGATAGAAGTGACTTGCCCAGGGTCACAAAACTAGCTAGTGGTATAGTTCTTGAGCAGAACATGGAGCTATTGACTCCTGATCCATTGCTTATTTCATCCAACCTCCTAACTGGTCTGTTTGCCTCCAACCCACTATACGCCTCCCACTCATCTAACACAATACTGCTAAAATAATCTTGCTTATAAAGAAAAAAAAATTCTTCACATTGTTCTCTAATCAAAAATCCTTGATACCTCCCTGTTTCTATAGGAGGTTAAAATTTGTCAGTCTAGCATTTAAGGCCTCTGCTCCCCTTTCTGGTTGTATTTTTTATTATTTCCCTAGCTGAATCTTCTCTTATCAAAGTGATGTCTTGTCTGTAGAACATGCCATACAAGTTACAGTTTCTATGCTTTTGCTCATTCTTGTTCCTTTTCTTAGGGCTCTCTTCCTAGCCTCCATCTTCTCTATTGGACAGAATCTTACCTAGCCTTCCAGTTTCAGCTCCACAAAGCCTCCCTTCATGCCTTACAATGTTCAACTTTTTCTATGAGTTTCTTCTCATGAGGTACTTTTCTAAGGTTTTGGGTCTTTTTAATTTTGAAAATTTATGTCATTGCCTCTGCATTTAATTTAATGCCTTTCAAACTTGCCTATGACCTTCTTGAGGGCAGAGCTTAGAAGCACTTTTTGGTGTCCTGTACCACAGAAAGCTATACTAGCCAGTTCAACAAATATTTATGAAGTGCCTTCTGTGTGCCAAGGAATGTGCTAAACTCTGGAGTTATGAAGAAACACATACACTTACATACACACAGGCACGCATATGAACATTGTTACTGCTTCAAGAAGCAGGAGACACTATGTAAACAACCAGGCTATGTTCAAGATAACTACAGTGTAGGTGGAAGATGATTTGTGAAGACAGCTCAAGTGGGATGGTGAGCAGGAAAGACCTCCTGGAGTAGGTTGGATTTGAGCTGAGTCTTAAAGGAAGTTAGAGAAATAAGAGCCTAGTGTGTGGGGGTATGGCATTCCCAGCATGGAGAACAGTCATTACACAATGAAGAGTAGAAGGGAGATGTAATGTGGTTGAGGAACCAGCCAATGAAGTTGGACCCCAGTGAATGAAGAAGACTAGGAAGGTCAGAAGGGGCCTGGTTGTAAAAAGGTTTCAAATTTTGAAGAGATTTGTATTTGATGCTGGAGGTAATAGGGAGCCTCTGGAGCTTCTTGAGCAAGGCAGGAATGGGGAACATGGCCAGAGGTATGCTTTAGGGAAATTACTTTGGCATCTGAGTGGAGGCAGGATGGCCAATTATTTGTTTTAACAGTGTGGGTAAGAGATGATGAGGCCCTGGCCTAGGATGGTAACAGTGTTATTAGAAAGGAGAAAGGAGGCGATATGTCTGAGAGATGTTGTAAAAGTAGAAACCGTAGGACTTGGGGACAAATTGGATATGTAGGGTGAATCAAAGTGAGGAAGGATTCAGGTAAGCCACTGAGATTATAAGCCTAGATGCCTGGTAAGATGACAGTGCCCTTGATGGTAATAGGGACATTGCGAAGAAAGGCGACTTCGAGAGGAAAGACATGTTGTGCTTGAGATACCCACAGGACAACCAGTTGGAGATGGCTATCTTAGATGCTCAGTGCATATTGCAGATTTGGTGATTGATACTGCATTAGAAAAGAGACCTTTTTAGGTCTCATAGAAAATCTGCTGGTTAAGTACTTTTCCATTCCTGGCTCAGAAAATGATTAGTAGTAGAATTTGCAAGTCTCCCAGTCCAGTCATGTGCTCTGAGAAATTTATATCTTGATTTGTGAGAACCTGTCGCTGCCAGCAAATTTTGGCTGGTGGAAACGGATATAAAGATTCATTTGAGACTGCAATGTTGTTGTATGGGGTTTGTATGATTCCTCATCAAAGTGTCCCCAGAGATTTCTAGTGTCTTAGGACAGTGGCATTTGGATCTAGCTTCTTTTCCTTGAGGACTTCCTTTTTTCAGTGTTCTGTGACAGGGCTCTCAGAATAATATTCTCTTCTTTCACTCTTATATGGATATCTTGTCTCTTTGTTTTACCCTTTCCCCTGATCCCTGGATATGCCCTCCCTCCTCACCTCCACTTCTTGGAATTCTGAGCTCTCTTGAAGCCTCATCTCACATCTCACCTCCTACAGGAAACTTTTCGTGGTCCTCTTAGTTGACAGTGCTTCCCCTCTTCCCCCAAATCACTTTGTGTATTTTGACTTATTTGTCAGTGTACATATAGTTTTTCTCCCAGTGGAGTATACGTTCGTTGAGGGCAGGGAGTATTTTGTCTTTGTATCTTTAGCATAAAATGCAAATCTAAGAAATGCCCGATAAATTGATTTGAAAAGTGGCAGACTTAGGGGTAATTCTTTTCCCTGCCACATTGACAGAAATGAGATTAGAAAAGGATAGAGAATAGAAAGAGAAATCGAGGGGGGGAACCCACTATCAATTAAGGGAGAAAGAAAAGGTGAAGGAAGAAATAGAAAACAAAACAAAAGAGAGGATAGAAAAGGAATTTGAAATATGAAGAGAACGAAAAGAAAAGTGACATAGACTTCTTTAGTCATCAGTAAAGCGCTCTGTCCTCAGTCCTCATATGTCCTCATGACCTAAACTAAGGAATGCATTCACTACTAACCAGTGACCCTGGCATTGCCCTAAACTGAGCTCTTGAACCTGAAAATTAATTGCCTCCTGCTTAGATTGGCTCAGGGTGTGGTTTTTAGGGGAAAAAAGCAGTTTTTTCAGTCTCTCCTGAAACTGTGTGTGCTTTTGTGATCTGATGAAGAATTTAAAAGGAAAATTTAAATGAGTGAGAGATATTGAGTCATTTTTTCCCATTTCTGCTCCCTAATCATGTCTTTCTTCCTACCAGATCATCAACAATTCTTGTTGATGATGCACTGGGGCAAAGCCCTAGAATAGGTGGCCTATTGGGATAGTTTGTGTCTAAGAAGGAGCCTGCTTCAGCTAGCTTTGCAGTGACGCTGGAGTTGGAGAAGGCAATGAAAAGGACAATGAACTATTATTCCCCTTTTAGAAGTTTATGAATCAGCTACGTGTCAAAGCAACATCACAATCACAAGGTAGGAAAGTGAATTCTTTTGTTTTTAAGTTGTTAAAATGGTAACTGTTCAGTTCATTTGAAAATGGCACATTCAAAAGAAAACAATTACCCTCTTCTTTGATGACTTCTTGAGCCTACTCAGTAAGCCATCTAAAAATGTACACGCTGGTTTTATTCATGTTTTAGGGTCTTCAAAAATGGATCTTAGATATGACTGAATGCATTTTTATAATTATTCAAGTGAGCAAAAGATAATCTTAGAGACAGAACTTGTATGTGCATCACTTTTACTATTATGTGAGTCTAATAATATTGAGGGCTGCTAAAACTGTCACCCTTTGATCCTAAGTTGAAGGGTAAACTTTGGATTGACTTGCATTTGCTGGCTTCTCCCACTGTTGCTCTGTGCTGATGAGGTGATTTTATAATTATACAGTGAAATCTATTGGGCATTGAAATTGGGTCTGCATTAGTCATTAAGCTAATAATTACCTTTCTGTTCTTTCTTTGTTGTTTTATCACTCTTTATGTACTTCCTTTGGTAATCTGAGAGAGACATTTTTAGTCATGTAGCCATTTTATTTTTCATTTGGCAAATCATTTATAGTTTAGGAAGCTTCATTTTATGTGATTTAGCTGGTCATGACCTCTGTTGTTTGTTAATTTAGATATTTTATATTTAGTAGGTAATCATCTCCTTTTCTTCTTCTGTTGGTTAACAAAACCAAAAATGATTTTGCTAGCATTGAACTGTGGGTTATTGATTCTGATAATTAATTTACTTTTTTTTTATTGAGGCAGTTGGGGTGAAGTGACTTGCGCAAAGTTACAAAGCTAGGAAGTGTTAAGTGTCTGAGGTAAAATTTGAACTCAAGTCCTCCTGACTGCAGGGCTGGTGCTCTATCCACTGCGCCCCCTAGCTGCCCCTCATTTACTCTTTTCATTGTGAACTTGACTAGTTGAGGGTTTTTTTTAAATTTGCAACTGTGATTTTTCACTCCTTTTTGAAATACATATTAGTTAAAAGTTTATCTATTTTTTTTAGTTTTAAAAATATAGCTCATAGTTTTTGTGTACCATTTCTATAGTCTTCTCATTTTCTATTTTATCTATTTCTCTTCTCATTTTCATGATTTTTCTTTTATGCTTATTTTGGTTTTGTTACCATTTTGATTTTCTAGTTGAAAGATGAGTATGATAACATTTTTCAAGAGCAGAGAACAATGAAGCATTTGCATTGCAGAGGACGTCAGTGAAGATGATTCAAAAAACCCAACAACTCAAAATTCAGAACTATGAGATCAGTATGAAATCCATGATGAGGTTCAGTGTTAAGTTGTCAGGGGGAGAGTATGTCAGCAAGATGGTGATATTTATTTATTTAAATATTTATAAATTATGCAGTTTAGTTCTACTCAACAGGTATTTTTTTTAGTGCCTACTGTAGATAAAACACATGGCTATTTGTCTCAGGGTAGGTTACAGAGCTTTGATCAAACATGCTTCCTGCCATCTTGGAGCTTACAATAAATAACTTGGGACATAAGACATAAAGACAAATAAGTATTATAAACCATTTTACATGCTAAACACATTTGAGAGTTATACATTATGTGTTTTGTGTAGTCAGGGAATGATCATTACTGAGACATTACATGCACCATTATTAACCTTTATCTTAACCCTAACCCTAATCCTGTGTGACTGATGTCTTTTAGTGGGGTGAAGGATGGACCTGTGATTTCATTAGTCCTAAATTCTGGGGAATCTCAGTGTATAAATGCCCTCCACCAATCTACATTACTAACTACGTTGTAATTCATAGTCTTGCAGAGCTGCCTGGAACACCGAGGGGTTAAGTCTTAGTCATATGACCATTATGTATCAGATAAAAAACTTGAACTCAGATCTTTATGATTCCAGCATTGGGCCTTTATCAATTATCCCATGCTGTCTGTCAACCCTTAAATGAGAAAGCTTAAACGGTGTCATCCTCGTCTGTCATCCATCAGGTTTTACATCTTACCCTGTTCACTGGTGCGCTCCACAGTGACAGATATAACTACCTTGTCACTTAAAGTGTCATTTAGACTTTAAATCAAGGGCAGTGGCACTGGAAAGGGAAATAGATGTGGATATGGAACTTTCTTGAAGATAATATTGTAGGTGTCATTGGTGTCCAATACGGAAGGGAGCCAAGTTTTGGATTTAGAACTGGAAAGGAAGATGAACCAACCTACCTTATTCACTTTACTGAGGATATTGAAGCCCACACAAGGAAGTGACTTGGCCAGGGTCATATAGGTAGCAAGTAGTACAGCAAGGATTCAAATTCAGGATGTCTGAGACCAAATTGAGTGTTCTTTTGTACTGAAAAGCATGGTTTGTGATCATGGATGGGACTGAGGGTAGAGGGAGGATTGACAATAGGGGTTAGCATATAGATGATGGTAGACTTTGGAAGTACACTAAGAAAGTTAAGGATCCAATGACAGATTAAGGCCAATTCTTTTACTTGTATAAGGAAGGTTCTGCAGTGAGTAGGTTAGTTTATGAAGGTGAGAATTTTATTTCTCCTTCAGTAATAGTGGCTACTGGAGAATGTCCTTAGCGTTTCAGCTTTGGAGAGCATTTTGGGATCAGAAGATAAGCTCTTTAGAGGGCTTCTTATTGATTTTGGCTTCTCTCTCTCTCTCTCTGATGAATCATAAGGGGACTTGGAGAAGAAATTAAAAAGGAAGGAAAGAATGAAGCAAGGAAAGAAATGAACAAGGGAAGATGGAATTATTTTAACAAGATGACCCAGAATATCAGAGAAAAAATAGAGGGAAGTAGATGGTTTATAAATAAGCTTAATGAATGCTTGTCAAAGGAATGGAAAAGTAAATTCTTAAAAAAATCTAAGAGACTTTAATAGTGTTCTTAGATTTCTCTTATTTAATGTATTGAAAGAAGAACACGGTTTAATAACAGATTCTGGCTTTACAGTTTAATTTTGTTGCAGTGATTTTTTGTTACATCCAGTCAGTAGAATTGGAAACTGTGATGCAATTTTTAAATATTGCTATTCCTATATACTTGCATGTTACTCACATTTAAACACTCCCTTGTGTATGCTGGTGCAGTGATATGTTTATATTATAAGCTAAAATCATTGGTTTATCCAAAGGGGAGATCATAAGAAATGTGTTTTTGTAGTCTTCAAGTAGCAAGAGACAATCTTTGATTTTATCACTTTAGCCTGCTGTGCTTTATGGCTTACGGAATGTTTTCTGTATCACAACTTTGGGAGATGAAAAGTATTAAGTATTTGTGATCCTCATTTTACATATGAGGAAACTAAGGCTCAGAGAGATCATAGGGACACAGAATCATTGCTTTACTGGAAGAGATTGAGGAGATCATGAAGTCTAACCCACTTATTTTACAGATGAGCAGTTGAAAGCCCAGAAACATCAGTAAATTTCTCAAGGTCACACAGCCACTACCTGCAAACTAGCTACCACTGTTGGTACAACTGAGAGACAAGAGGTAACATGGCTGGAGGGTCAAACCACTGCTACCATCTTGACTACCACCTGTCCTTAGACCTCAATAAAGACAGTCCAAGACTTGCTGCTTAAAAAGCATCCTCCAGATCACCAACTCTCCTTCCAGCTGGCCTCCACAACTTTCTTTTTTTTTTTTGCTGAGGCAATCTGGGTTAAGTGACTTGCCCAGGGTCACACAGCTACTCTACAACTATCTTTGAAGAAAACTGCTTTTATGGAGAAGGGACCGGCCATTATTATTATTACCACCACCACCACCAACAACTGTCAATCAACTCCTACTAATAGACAAATAACTCCTAGAGCCCCAAGAATAGAAGTTCTGTCCAGATTATGATTTCTGCTTTTACCTTGACCTCTTTGGCTTTCTCAAGGAGTGACCATTATGGAGATTCATCTTGAGAAGTATCTCTTCAGGTGTCACAGGCCCTGTCTCATCAGCAACCACAGCTAATGAAGATCCAAAAAAGAAAAGTCTCACCACCAGAATCCTTGGCACTGTCAAATGGCTCAACTTCAGAAATGAATGTGATTGTTTTCTATGGAAAGAAGAGATATCACCATCATCTGCTTTGCCACTGTACCCTAAGGACTATGGCATCTTTCCATCTGACTTGTAACTGAAACCTCCTCTGTATATTCTCTCTCTCCTTAAGAACATGAGTTCCCTGAGAATGAGGGCTTTCTTTCTTTTTTATTTGCATCTGAAATATCTTCCATGTTTTAAGTGCTTAATAAATACTTTTAAATTAATCAGTCCATGGATCTGTCCTTCCTTCATTTCACTGATTTATCTTACCTGAAAATGTGACCACCTTAAAGTCATACAGCTAGTAACTTTCAGAGGTATGACTTGAATCCAGATCTCCTGACTTGAAGTGAAATGTCCTTTCTATTACAGCAACCCACAAATTGGGGCCCTCTGCTGCCTGGGTCCTAACTCTTACACCTTCTGAGCTTAGATTAGGGGACTTAGCTCTTGATTAGATGCTTTTATTGACAAAACTTCAAGAATCCTGTTTACAAAGGACTTGACTGGATTTACAGTCTTGGCATCCTGACTGAATTAGGAGAAAAAATCAATAGCAGAATGTGTTCATGAGCTTAAGTGAAACCACATGTGTATCTGTAAACTGTAGTCTCAGGTTTATTAATTTCAGCATGAAATCATATGTTACCTAGCGTTCTGCCCTCCAGCATTTTGTATTTATGAAGTGTGCTGTCTTCCTGTTGTATAGCTTTGGAAAGTGTAGAAATTTGTAGCTCATTCCCTCTCTAGGCAGTAGGTGCTATGTCCATTTTAAATTTAGTTCCCAAACTGTTTATCAGGCAGTTTCCCTGAGCAAAGCCCTGTATTCTGTGCTATGGATACCAAGACAAATAAGTTAGGTTCCCTGCCATCAAGGGAGCTTATACTCTATTTTCTGGTTCCTTCTCATGCTCATTTGTACTTAGATCTCCAACTGTGAGTTCTGCAAAGATCAGAATTTTTGTCATGGCTTCACTCATGGAGAGGCAACGCCACACAAGGTTTAGCTTCCTAGGGACATCCTTAATCCACTTCAGAATAGGGTAGGACCAATCTGGGACATTTATCACTATGTCCTTAAGTTAGCATGTCCTCCTTCTTTACATGCTATCTAAATTTATGATATTCATGACATTATAGGTATTGGTAATGAGTTAAGTGCATCACTCAGGGTCAAACAGATAAGTAATTGTCAACAGATTTGAACTCAGAAAGATGAGTCTTTCTGACTCCAGGTCCAGAGCTCTATCCACTGTATTACCTCACTGCCCTATCTTAGCAGCTGGGCAGAGACAATTTCTGAGGGCATTTTGCCTCCTCCCTGTGGCTGTAACCCTCAGTGGCTGAACTGTTCTCAGGCAGTGACAAGCCCAAGGTAGCCTCTTGGCTATTACCCCTTTCTGTTTAATATTATTTCAGATTTTATTTGACCATATCCGAGCACAGGTTGTCTAGTTCACTTTTCTTTGCAGTACCCTACTTTAACTCACAACTGCATTGGGAACTTGGGATTTGTTTTCTTTTGCTTTTCCCCCTTCATCTTCAAGTGGATGTCTGGTCTTCTTAAGGGCCCTAGTAATCATTGGCTTGATGCAGCTAGACATTGAGTTTGTTGTTGCCATTTGAAGTTAACTTGCTAGGAAGCTGGTCCAGCAATGAAGAAGGCCATCTGGAGAAGTTCCACATGTGGGGTACTTTTCTAAGAGACCTTCAACTTAATGAAGACTTTGGGCAGAGGTAGAGAAACAGTGTAGAGAGAAGAAAGAAGACTTATATTCAAGACTTTTTCTTCCATCTCTTGGTTACGTGACACTGGCCAAGACTCTTAACCTCTAAGTATTCCCAGGCTTGCTTTCTAAGAAAAGAATTTGGGAAGGAATTGCTGATCTGCCTTTGTTTGGTGAGCTTCTATTTTGGAACTTCTCCATGCTAGTGAAAGTTTTGGTCTGAACCAAATAAGCCAAGAGTTTTCCACGATAGCAGCAGAAACTCTGTCAGTTTGCTTTCCAGAAGATGTGTGGATTGACATGATGGGAGTATATTCAATAGCCGCCTGCTGCCAAGGTAACCAAATGGAGTGGCAGCAGGAAGCTCCAGATGGCCAGTGAAGAACGTAGGCTGGCCCAAAGGATTTCCCTAGGGCTGGGTCACCAAGCTTTCTCTGCTTCTGGGAGGAATTCATCTGTGGCTCAATGCTTACCCTGCAGAATCTCCCAAAGCTGTTAACTTTGTACACCTGCATCAACATATGTTTATAGGGGCATCACGATTTGCATAGAACTTCCTGAATGTCTGAGGGATTTTTGAAAGGTAGAGAGTAGAAGACTCTTCTTAGAGACTTGAGCTTCAAATGCTTATCACCTTTTAGGGTTCTTCTTGCATTCTAGAATCTAGTTGCATTCAGAAGTCCTCTTTCATGCATCTATTGTCCATCTCATAGAGTTGTTGATAAAATAAAAGATGGCAATTGAAGGATTAAATTGATAATTGCAGTATTAAAGAAGTGAAATATAAGTTCTTGTTATTTTCCTCCCCCTCAGCCTCCCCTTCTACCCATTTCTGATTGTGTACCAGGGGCTCAGTCAGCATTTGATGAATGAATGTTCTAGTCCATCATTGAAAGTGAAAGGCTTGAATATGATGCCATAGCCATGAACTTTACACCATGAAGTATCTTTAAAATTTTCTCATGCAAGTTGACTTAAGAAGATACCACTGGGTACAATGGCAAAAGTGTGAATTTAGAGTCAGAGACACTGGGTTCGAATCTTTAGTCTATTTGATACCAGTATAATCTTAAAATGTCAGAGGTATGGAAAGAATGGCCTTTGGACTCGAGACACTAGGATTTTAGTCCCAATTCTGATGATAATTTGCAGTGTAGCTTTGGGCAAGACACCTCACTTCGGTGGGCCTTCCTTTCTTCATCTGTAAAATCAGGGAATTATAGTATATAAAAATGTTTTGCTTTGTTATGTAAATATCACTGATTCACATTCATTAATGCAGTGGTAAATTAGTTAATCAGATTAGTTGTCACTTGTCAATTCAAGTCAATAAACATTTATTAAGGGCTTGCTTTGTACATGGATACAGATACTGTATGAAGATAGGACATAACACAGACATTATTATTGAGGATCATCCCCATCTAATGGGAAGTGATATGACAACAAAGCTCTAGAGGAGCATGAGATAAATGTAGAGGGGAAATCTGGGTAAAGACCTATAAACAATTTGAGGAAAGAAAGCTCACTCTTCACCTTGGGTCAGGGAAGAGGTTAGTTAGGGCAGTCTTCTAGGAGAAGATGAAATGAGGAATCCAAAAATTTCAGGGAAAGTGGGTCGAATGGTCCCCTGAAATGAAGGGCAACTGATAGTTGGAAAAACATCTTAAATTGGGAATAGGAGCAGAGAAAGGACAGATAGAGGCATCTGAGACAGATGTTGCTTGATGAACATGAGTTAGTATACTAGATGATGTTTCAGTAATGTTCTTCATTTTTGGTTAATGTATTGAGAGTGGCTTGCCCCTGAACTGAAGTGCCTCAGGTTACTGAATTTTAGCAATAAAATTTAATTACTAATTACTAAATTACTAATTTTCAATCCTAGTTTAGAATTATTTTTTTAAAACATTTTTGGTCTTCATAAGGATAGTCTGAATTAAGTTGGACTTGGAGAGCATGACTACCTAGTCTTGATGGAAAGAAAGCTATGGAAAATATTACCTAAAGGTATCCAAGTCTGTATCTTCAGAACCCTAACTTTAAGTGTGAGCTTGAGCTAGAAATCCCAATAGCATTTTCTCCTCAACCTTGCAAAGTAGGTAATAAAGATTTTATCATCCCTGTTTTTCAGATGAGGGAACTGAGACATAGAAATAGTTACTTACCAGATTCTTAGGGGTAGTATGACCCAGATCTATATTCTTTTTTTTTCCACTGAGGCATTTGGGTTAAGTGATTTGCCCAGGATCACACAGCTAGGAAGCATTAAGTGTCTGAGACCAGATTTGAACTCAGGTCCTCCTGACTTCAATTCTTTATCCACTGTACCAACTAGCTGCCCCTATCCATATTCTTTACACTGTACTACATGGCCTATTTTTTGTCAAGCCCCATTAGAACAGGCATAGAAGCCCACAGGGCAGAGAAATGGACAAGTAGATGCCATTGTGGGCTAATATAAAAACTGAACTCCTCAAGTAAGTAAATCAGGGGAAACCTTGATCACAAGTTCCACGTGTTTTCTGATGCTCCCCTTGGACTGTCCAATATGTTTTGACCTCTGTTTCTCTTGACTCTTGTTTATTAATTAGCCTTCAGATTTTGCTATAATTTAGACATCCATCTTTTACTTTTCCCACTTGGCTGCTCCTGGATCCCATTCTTTGTATTTTGAGGCCTAAACATGGTAGATTTGTCTGTCTTCTCTGTTTCTTCCTTTGCTTTCAGACTATCAGGTAGTACCCCCTGCTTTTGCCTGTGTGCCCTCCCTTCTATTTTTCTCATTTCTCATCTGCTGTAGGCTAAGCTAGTACATAGTGTGAATAGAAAAGTCCTTTGGTTCTAAGTCAAGGCTTCTTGGAGTCTGGAGGAACTTTTAGTACATTAGCTTGGGAACATCTGCCTATTCTCCTGTTCCTAGGCATTTGGACATTTTTCCTGCTTCTTGGCTATATTATGAATAAATGAAACTACTGAGTGGTCAAGTTCTTGGTAGGTAATCATTTGCTGTAATAACTTTTGACTTATGTAGAGGCTTTTTGGGCCATGATCCGAGTGATTGACATTTTTCTTGGTCTGTTCCAAGCAAGGTTCATTCAGGTAGAGCTCTGTGTCTAAATCCAAGGTACAACATTTGGATTTTAAGGCAAACACTGACCCTTGTGCTTCAATCCTTGAAGGAACTGAGATTTCTTTGAGATGGAATTTCTTTTCACCAACACTGATTGCAATATACTTTTGACTTAGGAGATGACCTTCATGAGGTAACATGGCCAAAAAAATCCATCTTCAATGGCTACCATAGTGATGAGGTTTCCATACCTAGGTAGGTTAGTTCTCAGATGACAGAGATATGGTTTATTGTTGGGACCCTTCTCAAAGCCTTTCTATCTGGGTAGGACATGCCAGTGAATACACCTCCATGGAATCATTTTCTTTTTTTGTGTTTTTTTTTATTTTATTTTATTTGCAAAACATATGTATGGGTAATTCTTCAACATTAACCCTTACATAGCTTTCTGTTACAATTTTTCCCCCCAACTCCCCACCCCTCCCCTAGATGGCAGGATATCCACTATGTGTTAATTATGTTAAAATATTTGACAAATCGAATATATGTATACATATTTCCAAACTTATCATTGTTGTGCAAGAAAAATCGTATCTACACAAAAGACACATTAGATAAAGGAAACACAATGTAAGCAAACATCAATCAAGGAGTATGAGAATGTTATGTTGTGGTCCACATTTCACATCCCTCTCTCTGGGTGTATATGGCTTTTTTCAGTGAACAATTGGAAGTGGTTTGAAACATTTCATTGTTGAAGAGAGCCATGTCCATCAGAATTGATTGTCATATAGTATTGTTGCTGTGTATAATGTTCTCCTGGTTCTGCTGATTTCACTCAGCATCAGTTCATGCAAGTCTCTCCAGGCCTTTCTGAAATCGTCCTGCTGGTCATTTCTTACAGAACAGTAATATTCCATAATATTCATATACCATAATTTATTCAGCCATTCTCCGATTGAAGGGCATCTATTCAGTTTCCAGTTTCTAGACACTACAAAAAGGGCTGCCACAAACATTCTTGCACATGTGGGGCCCTTTCCTTCCTTTATGATTTCTTTGGGATATAAGCCCAATAGAAACACTGCTGGGTCAAAGGGTATGAACAGTTTGATAACTTTTTGAGCATAGCTCCAAATTGCTCTCATGGAATCATTTTCATCAGGTTTATGAGTTTCCTTTACATCACACAGAGCATCAGATGAAGATAGTGGTGGATTAAACTGAACTTGTGGAAAGAATATGAAGATTCTCCATTGATGACATACTTCGGTGGCAAAGTTACTTACAGGGAGAACAAGCTGAGAACATAGGTTTTTTTAATTAAAAGATAATTAATACTGAGGGAAAACATAATTATTGAAATGGAGATTTTGACCTGAATTCTTCAACAGCTATTTTTAAAAATATTTCAGATTTAGTTATATTTTTCTTTCACCAAGTCTTCTTTCAAAGATATGTGAACTTTAAGGTTGTGGTATTGGAAAATGTAGATTTCTATGTATTGATTTGTATTCACTTAACAAAAGAGATAGTCTGTAACATAATGTGCTTTTTGTTCTTTGAGGGAAAATTCATATTTCTAATTTAATTTTTAATTCCCGAAGCTCATATGCTACATCGATGGATAATAGGAGAGTAGACATTGGGGCTGGGCCCTTCAGAGTATTACAGGTTGATGAAATGTCAAATACCACAAGATGAGGAAAATTAACAGGCAAACTCTGAAAAAGGGAAGAAGACAAGAGATCAAGAACAAAAGTATTACTAGTTAGGGGAAGAATTTACCAGGGAAATAAAAAGATTTTGTAAATTCTACATTTGAATCAGCCTAGACTGGCAGATTAAAAAGTCAGTGCCATTTTAATAAAGCAAAAAGCTTTCTAGGAGATTCTTGGAAAGACATTGGGGAAAGAAGGAACTTGTCCTGTAGAAGGTTGTCTTCACCCAGCATCATCTTGTAATGCTCTCATGATAACATAGTAATCCCAGCCTGTCACAGTCATCTGAATGCTGTTGGATGTTCATATCCCTCCCCTCCTCCTCATGTGCCCTTTTGCCATCCCTAAGCCCAACTTGAACAACATCGGTTCTTGACTCGAGTGTCCTAGTGTACCCCTTGCCTTAGCCTTTCCAACTCCCCTCAGATCTGTTGCTCAGCACAAAATGGTCCCATAGTGTTTTCCCTAGAGTTGCATTTTTCCTGGAATTGAACAATGTATATACCTTCATCAAGGTTATATTTTATTTAGGTATCAGTTGTTCACAAATAGCACTCTTATTACTGCAATATTTCCAAAGATAGGAGTTAGTATTATGTAATGGAGAGAGTCCTAGTTTTGGAGCCAACAAAACTCAAGTCGAAGCCTTGCCTTTGACAGATAATGACTGGGTCAGATACTAAGCAGATCCTCTCAGGTCTCAATACTCTAAGCAATTCTTAAGACTATAAGTTGTAGAGAAAGTAATTCCCTACCTAGGAAGAAGAATTTTCCTCATCTGAGGTCCTTAGGCAAGTTATTTGATCTCCCTGGACTTTAGTTTCTTTATCTGTAAAATGAAGGAATTAAATTAGATAGTATCCTTTCCAGTTCCAAATCTATGATGTTGTTTATTTACTAACTTGAACTATTCTAAGCCTCAATTGCCCTGTTTGTAAAAGTAAGATAATAATACATGTAATGTTGACTTTACAGATTAGTAGGGAAATTAAAATGAGATTCTTTTCAATTCAGTAAGTCTTCATTAAAATTCTTCTATATGACTATGTTCTAGGTACTAAGTATACAAAACCAAAAGGAAAATTGTCCCTGGAAGATTTCATTCTATTGGAAATAGGAATATACAAAGAAAGTGCAATATAGTGCAATATAAAATATATGCTATCTTTTTTTTCTTGGCACGAGGACACAGGTCTAATATGTTGTTAATAATAGGATAGCAGTTCAAAATATCCCATTGGAAAGATAGGGTAGAATAGTGATGTGCTTTTCAGTCTAGGCATCCTAGGAAACAGCATTAAAGGGCTTTTAAGTGTATCTTTAGAGCACTTGATTGCCACATGCTTCACAGAAATAATGCCAATATTAATGATTTGATCATCCGTCAAATCCTGTATAAAGCACTTTACAAATTTGAATGCACTATATAAAAGTCAGTTGATTTTTATTAGATTCTTTTATGAGATGCTTTAGTTAGAAAAAAATCT
The DNA here is from genome assembly GCA_023553655.1 of Myrmecobius fasciatus. Taxonomy (NCBI): domain Eukaryota; kingdom Metazoa; phylum Chordata; class Mammalia; order Dasyuromorphia; family Myrmecobiidae; genus Myrmecobius; species Myrmecobius fasciatus. Next base: position 66,609 of record JAJPUD010002494.1, read on the forward strand.
CATAATGTGCTAGCCAGTATTTCCATGCTGAGCCTCTTTAGCTGTTTTTATTATTTAAATTTTTTATTAATAGATTTTTATTTTCAAAATGCATGCAAAAATAGGTTTCAACATTCACCTTTGCAAAACCTTGTGTTCCACATTTTTCTCCCTCTTTTCCTCCCACCCCTCCCCTAGACAGCAAGCAATACAAGTTAGGTTAAACATGTTCAATTCTTCTAAACATATTTCCACATTTATCATGTTGCACAAGAAAAATCAGACCAATACATGAAAAAATGAGAAAGAAAAAAAGCAAGCAAACAATACAAAAAGTAGTGAAAATTGTGATCCACATTCCTCTTTCTAGATACAGATGGCTTTCTCTATCATAAATCTTATTGTTGAAAAGAGCCAAGTCTATTATAGGTGATCACATACTCTTGTTTTTGCTGTGTACAATGTTCTCTTGGTTCTACTCACTTCATTCAGCACCAGTTCATGCAAGCCTTTCCAAGCTTTTCTGAAATCAGCCTGCTGATCAATTCTTATGGAACAATAATATTCCATAGCATTCATAAACCATTACTTCTTCAGCCATTTTCTACCTGATGGGCATCTACTCAGTTTCCAGTTTCTTGCCACTACAAAAGGGCTGCTACAAACATTTTTGCCCACGTGGGTTCTTTTTCCTTTTTATTATCTATTTCGGATATAAACTCAGTAAATTGACTACTGGATCAAAGGGTATGCCCAGTTTGATAACTCTTTGGGCCTAGTTCCAAATTAGAGTCCAGAATGGTTGGATCATTTCACAACTCCACCAACAATATTAGCTATTTTTTTTTATTAAAGCTTTTTATCTGCATAACATATGTATGGGTAGTTCCTGAGCACTGAGATCTTTACAAAGCTTTCTATTACATATTTTCCCCCCAGTCCCCTCTCCTACCCTAGATGGCAGGAAGTTCACTACATGTTAATTATGTTAAAATACTTGACAAGTCGAATATATGTATACATATTTCCACACATCATTGTTGTGGAAGAAAAATCATATCTACAAGAAAAAAATCAGAGAAAGGAAACACAATGCAAGCAAACATCAATAGAGAATATGAAAATGTTATGTTGTGGTCCACATTTCACATCCCTCTCTCTGGGTGTATATGGCTTTTTTCACTGAACAATTGCAACTGTTTTGAGACATTTCATTGTTGCAGAGAGCCACGTCCATCAGAATTGATCATCATGTAATATTGTTGTTGCTGTGTATAATGATCTCCTGGTTCTGCTCATTTCACTCAGCATCAGTTCACGCAAGTCTCTCCAGGCCTCTCTGAAATCGTCCTGCTGGTTGTTTCTTACAGAACAATAATATTCCATAACATTCATATACCATAATTTATTCAGCCACTCTCTAATTGATGGGCATCCCTTCAGTTTCCAGTTTCTAGCCACTACAAAAAGGGCTGCCACAAACATTCTTGCATATGTGGGGCCCTTTCCCTCCTCTAAGATCTCTTTGGGATATAAGCCCAATAGAAATACTTCTGGGTCAAAGGGTATACACAATTTGATAACTTTTTGAGGATAGCTCCAAATTGCTCTCCAGAATCGTTGGATCTGTTCACAGTTCCACCAACAATGTATTAGTGTCCCAGCTTTACCAGATCCCCTCCAGCATTTATCATTATCTTTTCCTGTCATTTTAGCCAATCTCACAGGTATGTAGTGGTATCTCAGAGTTGTCTTAATTTGCATTTCTCTGATCAATAGTGATTTGGAGCAACTTTTCATATGACTAAAAATGGTTTTAATTTCATCATCTGAAAATTGTCTGTTCATATCCCTTGACCATTTATCTATTGAAGAGTGGCTTGAATTCTTATAAATATGAGACAATTCTCTATATATTTTAGAAATGAGGCCTGTATCAGAACCCTTAAATGTAAAGATGATTTCCCAGTTTGATGCATCCCTCCTAATCTTGTCTGCATTAGTTTTGTTTGTACAGAAACTTTTTAACTTAATATAATCAAAATTATCTATCTGGTGTTCAGTTAATTCTTTGGACATAAATTTATTCCATCTCCACAGGTCTGAGAGGTAAACTATACTACATTCCTCTAATTTGCTTACAATATCACTCTTTATATCTAGATCATGAACCCATTTAGATCTTATCTTGGTATGTGGTGTTAGGTGTGGGTCAAGCCGTAATTTCTTCCACACTAGTTTCCAATTTTCCCAGCAGTTTTTGCCGAATAGTGAGTACTTATCCCAAAAGCTGGGGTCTTTGGGTTTATCAAACACGAAATTGCTGAAGTTATTGCCTAGATTGTCCTGATATCCTATCCTATGCCACTGATTGACGGCTCTATTTCTCAGCCAGTACCAAGCGGTTTTGATGATGTATAGTTTTGGCTATACATAATGTAGTTTTAGCTCTGGTACAACAAGGCCACCTTCATCTGCCTTTTTTTCCATTAATCCCCCTGAAATCCTTGACCTTTTGTTCTTCCAAATGAACTTTGCTACTATTTTTTCTAGATCTGTAAAATAATTTCTTGGGAGTTTGATTGATATGGCATGAAATAAGTAAGTTAGTTTGGATAGTATTGTCATTTTTATTATATTCGCTCAGCCTACCCATGAGCACTTGATATTTTTCCAGTTGATTAGGTCTGACTTTATTTGTGTGGAAAGTGTTTTGTAGTTTAGTTCATATAGTTTCTGACTTTACCTTGGCAAGTAGATTCCCAAATATTTTATCCTATCATCCGTTATTTTGAATGGCATTTCTTTTTGTATCTCTTGCTGCTGAACTTTGTTGGTAATATATAAAAATGCTGATGATTTATGTGGATTTATTTTGAATCCTGCAACTTTGCTAAAGTTGTGAATTGTTTCTAGTAGGTTTTTGGTTGAGTCTCTAGGGTTCTCTAAGTATACCATCATGTCATCTGCAAAAAGTGATAATTTTGTTTCTTCATTACCTACTCTAATTCCTTTAATCTCTTTTTCTTCTCTTACTGCCAAAGCTAACATTTCTAATACAACATTAAATAGTAATGGTGACAGTGGGCAGCCTTGTTTCACTCCTGATCTTATTGGAAATGGTTCTAGTTTGTCTCCATTACATACGATGCTTGCTGATGGTTTTAAGTAGATGCTACTAATCATTTTAATGAAAAGCCCATTTACTCTCTAGTGTTTTTAATAGGAAAGGCTGTTGGATTTTATCAAATGCTTTTTCTGCATCTATTGAGATAATCGTATGGTTTTTGTTAGTTTGGCTATTGATATAATTGATTATGCTGATAGTTTTCCTAATATTGAACCAGCCCTGCATTCCTAGTATAAATCCTACTTGGTCATAGTGTACTATCCTGGGGATGACTTTCTGTAATCTCATTGCTAATATCTTATTTAAAATTTTTGCATCAATATTCATTAGGGAAATTGGTCTATAGTTTTCTTTCTCTGTTTTCACCCTACCTGGTTTAGCTATCAGCACCATATCAGTCTCATAGAAGGAATTTGGCAGTATACCTTCTGTCCCTATTTTCTTAAATAGTTTGTATAGTATTGGAATTAATTGTTATTTGAATGTTTGGTAGAATTCACATGTAAATCCACCTGGCCCTGAAGATTTTTTCTTAGGGAGTTGGTTAATAGCTTGTTCTATTTCTTTTTCTAATATGGGGCTATTTAAATAATTTATTTCATCTTCTGTTAACCTGGGCAATCTATATTTTTATAGATATTCCTCCATTTCATTTAGATTATCAAATTTACTGGCATAAAGTTGGGCAAAGTAACTCCTAATTATTGCTCTAATTTCCTCTTCATTGGAAGAAAGTTCTCCCCTTATCATTCTTGAGACTAACAATTTGATTTTCCTCTTTCCTTTTTCTTATCAGATTAACTAAAGGCTTATCTATTTTGTTGATTTTTTTGTAAAACCAACTCTTAGTTTTATTTATTAATTCAAGAGTTTTCTTATTTTCAATTTTATTAATTTCCCCTGTTATTTTTTAGAATTTCCAATTTGGTATTTAATTGAGGGTTTTTAATTTGTTCTTTTTCTAGTTTTTTTAAATAATAAGCCCAATTCGTTGATCTTTTCTTTCTCTATTTTATGCAAATAAGCATCTAGAGATATAAAATTACCCCTTATAACCACTTTGGCCATATCCCACAAATTTTGGTATGTTGTTTCATTATTATCATTCTCCTGAGTGAAATTATTGATTGTGTCTATGATTTTCTCTTTCACCCATTCATTCTTCAGGATTAGATTATTTAATTTCCAATTAACTTTTGTTCTATTTTCTCCTGGCCTTATATTTCATGCGATTTTTATTGCATCATGATCTGAAAAAGATGCATTTATTATTTCTGCCTTTCTGCATTTGATTTTGAGGTTTTTATGCCTTAACATATGGTCAATTTTTGTATAAGTTCCATGAACCGCAGAGAAAAAAGTAAACTCCTTACTGTCTCCATTCAATTTTCTCCAAAGATCTATCATACCTAACTTTTCTAACAATTGGTTTACCTCCCCAGTTTCTTTCTTGTTTATTTTGTGGTTTGATTTATCTAATTCTGAGAGAGCAAGGTTGAGATCCCCCACTAGTATTTGGCTGTCTATTTCTCCTTGCATCTCTCTTAATTTCTCCCCTAGGAATTTGGATGCTATACCACTTGGTGCATATATATTTAGTATTGATAATGCTACAGTACTTATGGTACCCTTTAATAAAATATAGTTTCCTTCCTTATCTCTTTTGATTAGATCTATCTTTGCTTTTACTTGATCTGATATCAGGATTGCCACTCCTGCTTTTTTTGTTCACCTGCAGCATAATAGGTTCTGCTCCAGTCTTTTACCTTCACCCTGTATGTGTCATTATGCTTTAGATGTGTTTCTTGTAGCCAATATATTGTTGGATTCTGGTTTTTAATCCAATCTGCTATCCACTTCTGCTTTATGGGAGAGTTCATCCCATTCACATTCACAGTTAGAATAACTAATTCTATATTTCCTGTCATCTTATTTACCCATTATGTTTTTTCCTTTTCTTTCCCCTTTCTTTTCCCCTTTCTCCCTTCCCCCCTCTTCAGTATTTTGTTTTTGATGACCCCTTCCCACAAATAATCCTCCCGCCTTTAGAGCTCCTCCCCCTTTTTAACTCCTTTCCCCTGATTCTTCTAATTTCCCTTCTACTAGTAAATCCCTTTCTTTTCCTCCTTTCCCTCCCACTTCCCTATAAGGAAGGACAAGTTTCTCTGTGAAACCAAATATGTCTGATATACACTTTTAGAGCCAAATCTGATGAGAGTAAGATTTACACAATGCTCATGTCCCTCCCCTCCTTCCCTCAATTATATTAGGTTTTCTTTGCCTTTCTTCATGACATTTTATCTTATTTTTACCTCCTATTTTTTAACCTTATTTTACCACCTTTTCCCTTTTCCCCCCAGTATATTTTCCAGCCTTTTCCCCTCTGGTTTTCTTTTTCTTATTATCAAAGTAATATCAAATGATATCCCCAATCTTTAAGTATCCCCATAGTAGAAATAAAGTTCTGAAGAGTCCTTTCCTTTTTACCTTTTTTTTATGCTTCTCTTGAGTTCTGTGTTTGGAGGTCAATTTTTTTTTGTTCAGATCTGATCTTTTTATTAGGAATAGGTGAAATTCACCTATATCATTAAATGACCATCTTCTTCCCTGGAGGATAATGCCCATTCCAGCAGAATAGGTTATTCTTGGCTGTAATCCCAGTTCCTTTGCCTTTCGGAATATCTGGTTCCAGGCCCTTCGATCCTTCAATGTGGAGGCTGACAGATCATGTGTGATTCTAATTATAGATCCTCGGTATTTGAATTGTTTCTTTCTAGCTGCTAGCAAAATCTTTTCTTTGGTGCGATAGTCCTGAAATTTAGCCATGATATTCCTTGGTGTTTTCATTTTGGGATCTCTTTCAGAAGGTGATTGCTGAATTCTTTCAATGGTGATTTTGCCTTCTGATTCTACAGCCTCAGCGCAGTTTTCTTTCAGGATTTCCTGGAAGATAGTGTTTAGATTCTTTTTTTCATCATGGTTTTCAGGAAGTCCAATAATCCTTAGATTGTCTCTCCTAGATCTATTTTCCTAGTCAATTGTTTTTCCTAGGAGATATTTCATATTTTCTTCTATTTTTTCATTTTTTTTGTTTTTGTTTGACTGATTCTTGCATTTGTTCAATTCTTATTTTTAAAGTGTTGTTTTCTTCAGTTACCTTTTTTAGCTCCTTTTGTAACTGGCCAATGTGTTCATTGCATACTTTTTCCACTTCACCAATTTTGTTTTTCAGTAAATTGGTGTCTTTTTCATATCTCTTTTGCAGGGCATTATATCCCTCTTGCACTGATCTCAGTTCATTACCCCATTTATCATTCAGCTCTCTTTTGAGATTCTTTATGCAATCTTCCAGGGAGGCCTTTTGAAAAGGGGACCAGGTTATATCTCCCTTGATGGCTTCCTCTGGATTTGCTTTTTCTACAGGGACCTCAGGATGTGGGGTCTGCCCTTCTTTCTCTCGATAGAAGCTGTCTATGGTGAGAGCTCTCTTCTGCTTCTTACTCATTTTTAAGATAGTGTGGGGGTCTGTTTAAGGCTAGAGAAGTCTCGGCTATGGTAGTTTTCCCTGGGGCTATTCTGCTAATTAACTTCCAGTTCTGGGCAGGTCAGGCTAGGACTTTGCCCAATTAATCCTTATAAAAGGCAAATCTACCAAAACACCTGCCCCCAATCAGGGCAGAGTGTCCCTAGTGCCTCAGATATACCCCAGGAGTTTGGAGTTTGGAGTTTCTGCCATGCTGAGCTGAATCCCACCCAGTTCTCTGCCCTCAGTTCTGCACTGCACTGAGCAAACTGTTTATCCCGCTTTCCAAATGAAACAGATCTGTTATGAAGTTCTTGTGAGGTAACTGCAAGCAGTGTCCAAATATTTCTGGATTTGTTGACTTAAAGATCAGTTTGGAGGCTTATTTTATTGTTGATTTGAGAGAAAGTCAGAGGAGGACACAGAGAGTCACGTTTTCACTCCGCCATCTTGGCTCCGCCCCCCAAAATAGCAATTTTAGCTATTTTTTAAACAACAGACGGACATCCCCTAGCTGGCTAGTTTTCAAAGTCTTTTAGCATAATAAGACCTTCTAGAATTTGATCTCCATTGGTAAGTATCCATAGTACCCTGTGGAATGGGTCAGTCCATCACATGGTATTAGGTGGTATCAGGGAGTCAAAGATAGTTACCAGGCCAAGGGCATTTTGTTTGTAGCTTGAATCAATGACAACCAGCTTGAGCAAAACCCAGAGTCCTCATGAAATTGACAGATCAGATGGGTGGCCAGACTATGGTTAGCTAAGCTTCCAAGTCCTGTAGGAGTCATTGAGTTAGCGAATAAGAAGAAGGGATTAAGAGAAGCCAAGGACTGCTGAGGCCAACAGTGGCTTGGCGCAGCTGCTATCTCCCCTAGCACCTTGGACAGTACCTTGAGCTGCATCATGTGCTTTTAACGAAGGTTGCTGGTTTATCTATATTTACTGGCAGACACCAGGCCCCCTCTTGGCTCTTCAGATCTTTGGCCAATTAGGATCTGAAATAGATACAAACTCATTTTTCATCTTTCTAGTGGTATGTTCATTCATTTGTCACTGAAGAAAGATCTAATATTTAGATTGCAGGAGTTCTTAATCTAGGGTCCATAAACTTTTTTTGGAGTAATATATAGACAATTATTTCAACATAATTGTTTTTCTTTGCAATCCTATGTATTTTATTTTATGAATTTAAAAGAATGATTCTGAGGGGGAAATCCATAGGCCTTACTACACTGCTCAAGGGATCCATGAGGCACAGAAATGTAAGCATCCAAATGTCATAATGGATGGAAGGGTGAACCTAGGAGTCCAGAAAACCTGAATTTGAATCATGTCTTCGACACTATATGGGTGACTTTGGTAAAGCTATTTAATCTCACTGAGTCTCAGTTTTTCCATCTATAAATTAAGAATAATAGCTCCTACTTCACAAGGTTATTGTGAGGATCAAGTGAAATTATATATACTGCTTTGAGCTCTATGGAAGTGTCAGTCATTATTATTAACATCCAAAAGACTGATTTTTAGCATGCCCTTCTCCATCTTCTACCACTCTCCCAGTGCCCTGCCAGAAATGGATGAAGGCTTTGTCATACATGCATTGTCAAAGGCCTTCCTGTCTTCATGGCCATATTACGCCTCTTCTCATGGGTATGGACTATAATTTTAATGTTATCATGTCCTGGTCAGGAGAGAAAGGCTTTGCCAATGACAGCATGAGTAAAAAAAGTCAAGATAAATGAATGAGACAAAAACAAGATAATACTCTGGATTACTCTCCTTGAAAATTCTGTCCAAGCTTGTATATTCCTGAGAGGATTGCAATAGGACCATGTTTACTGATGACAGAGGCAATGAAAAATGTTAATGGCTTGTAAGCATTAAAGCAAACCATACAGGGAAGTAAAAGGTTAATAATTTACTTTTTTAAAAAGTGGGATATATAAATATTTAGTCCCCACTTGATGCTAAGGGCCAAAGTTTTTGATCAGCACCGGTATTTCAAAATTGTTTCTGTGCTATGGACTGCGACAGAATTTTGATTATTGCCTATTCCACTGATTGCTGTGAGACTGTCTCGTCCAAAGCTTCTTAAACTGTAAGTAAATGTTGGGTATGAGTAAGTATGACTTTGTATACCCATTTTTATACCTATATACCCAGGTTAAAAAAAAATTCTGGTCTAGTCCACATTCCTGCCTTGCTGATCACTTCCGCAAGAGGGAGTACATGGCAGCAGAGGGTCAAGCACATATTTGACAGATGTAATTTATGGCATCTCTGCTGGTAAGCTTACAAAGCATGGTGACATGGGGGAGAGAAAAAGTTGAACTAAGACTGCCCCTGCCCTCACTGGGAATATATCTGGTTGGAGGAAAAGATACCAAGCACTCTTAACTAATGCACAATAAATAGTATGTGATAGGTTTGGTAGAAAGGGACAAATGCATTGTTATATGGAGTTTGGGGGGAATCTGAGGAGACTTCAGATAGTAGGGGCAACATTTGGATTGGAATATAAATGATGAGTTGGAAATCACCAGGTGAGGTAAGGAGAGGCAGGCACAACCGACCCACATTGATTTTCTGTTCTCTTTTCCCTAGAATTCTTTCTCCCACCCTTGCTTTTTCTTGTCTATCTTTTCTCCATTCCATGGCTTCTGAAACTTACTTACTTTTAGATCTCGAATCTCTTTCATTTATGGCCTCTTTCTGGAAAAAGAAAGATTAACAAGTTAGGCAGAGAAGAAGGAGGAAAGATGTTGAGAAATCCCAGTACTTAATGGATCCCAGCTGATCTCACACAATTCCCAACTGACCCATAAATTCAGTCATCTTCTAAGCTTCTGTCATTGCTCATTAACAATTGACATAACTTTACTTTGAGTCACTTTCTTTATATATATATATAAAGCTTTTTATTTACAAAACATGAGTGATTTTTCAACATTGACCTTTGCAAAAACTTTTTTTCCCCGAGCTTTCCCCCTCCTTCCCCCCACCCCCACCCCTAGATCTTTGAGTCACTTTCAATGATTAACCAAGCATTCAGCCAAAACCTGAGTTTAAGCTACCTCAGTTATATTGTTTGTCACAGAATCGTCCATCCATTCACTAGCAAATATTTATTAAGCATCGACTATGTGCAGAACTCTGTCCTAGGTTCTGGAGGAAATATCCCATTTAAGTTAGACATGATCTCGGTCCACATGAAGCTTATAGTCTGATAAGAAGGTGATGGAATTGTAATATGGAACATTTCTCGAAAATGTATTAGAAAGAGACCATATGCCAAATGAAGATTAAAAGTAGGGTGGAGTATGAGTCCCATTGATGAGCTTCTTATTCGGAACAATTCTCGTGCATATCTTCTGGCAGGTCCTTCACGAGTGTGGGGAAGGAAAATGTGTTTATTTTATTTAGCACAGTAAGAAACCTCCTCTAAATCTCATGGTATTCACAGGCTCTCCTGTGTATGCCTCTTGTTCTCTCTACGTGACCAGCCCACTTTCTCGTCTAATAATGTATTTCTCTGATAATATCTTTTTTGTGGCCTCTCTTGAATTATCTTTTACTCCTAATAAATAGCAGCCAATTCATGCCCATGCCTCCATTGACCTTTGGGTGACCTACAAATTTAATCCATGCTTCTTAGTCTTGGAAGAATACATTGGAAAAATATTGTCTTTTACAAGATGGGCTTTTGTTTTGGGGATAAACCCGGGGTTCTTAAAGGTACTGCAACTTCTCAGATGCAGTTCTGTCTACTTCCCTTCTCCCATTCAATAGTTAATTCAATTTGTGGTCCATCTTCAGTGTCTCTCCAAGATAAATGTCTTGATACAATGTCCATATTTAGACAGATTTTTTTTGATATGCTTATGAATTGGATTTTAAAGGCAAAATGGAATTTCTTCTGCAAGCATCATCATCTGGCATTTCCTTTGAACTCTACCCTCAACATCTTCATATGACAGTGTTAGACACCTTTTGAAATTTTGCATCACCTATCTTAGGTCTTGTTTGATCTTTGTAATCTGAGGATCATTTAATAAAGTTATCCTTGATTTAAGTTCAGGAAAGTTGAAAAAATGTTACCATATGAAATATGGGAGATACCTTGTCAGAGAACCATTAAGGCACCATTCTTCCCTGATAAATCAAATCCTCTTTTTTTTTAGTCAACATATGATAAGCCTGGTAGGATTTTGTATTCTTGCATCTTTTAATTAGTTGTGTGATTCGATGCAGAATATCATTTGTGAAAGACAAATAATAAAGAAGATTTTGTTATCATCTTGACAGATTGCTTGCATTTCTCAACTCTTAGACCTCCAGTTTGATTTTTAAATCTCTTAAAATGATCTGGCTTAATTGGGTCTCTTGCCCAGTTTTCTGGAAATTTGATTTATATCTCTGCCACTTTTTTTTTTAATTTTTATTTTATTTGCATAACATATGTGTGGGTAATTCTTCAACAATAACCCTTACATAGCTTTCCGTTACAAATTTTTCCCCCCAACTCCCCACCCCTCCCCTAGATGGCAGGATATCCACTACATGTTAATTATGTTAAAATATTGGCAAATCGAATATATGTATACATATTTCCAAACTTATCATTGGTGTGCAAGAAAAATCTTATCTACACAAACGATATATCAGATAAAGGAAACACAATGTAAGCAAACATCAATCAAGGAGTATGAGAATGTTATGTTGTGGTCCACATTTCGCATCCCTCTCTCTGGGTGTATATGGCTTTCTTCAGTGAACAATTGGAGGTGGTTTGAAACATTTCATTGTTGAAGAGAGCCATGTCCATCAGAATTGATCGTCATATAGTACTGTTGTTGCCGTGTATAATGATCTCCTGGTTCTGCTCATTTCACTCAGCATCAGTTCATGTAAGTCTCTCCAGGCCTCTCTGAAATCATCTTGCTGGTCATTTCTTACAGAACAATAATATTCCATAACATTCATATACCATAATTTATTCAGCCATTCTCCAATTGAAGGGCATCTATTCAATTTCCAGTTTCTAGCCACTACAAAAAGGGCTGCCACAAACATTCTTGCACAAGTGGGGCCTTTTCCTTCCTTTATGATTTCTTTGGGATATAAGCCCAATAGAAATGCTGCTGGGTCAAAGGGTATGTACAGTTTGATAACTTTTTGAGCATAGCTCCAAATTGTTCTCCAGAATGGCTGTATCCGTTCACAGCTCCACCAACAATGCATCAGTGTCCCAGCCCTCCCACAACCCCTCCAACATTCATCATTAACTTTTCCTGTCATTTTAGCCAATCTGACAGGTGTGAAGTGGTATCTCAGGGTTGTCTTGATTTGCATTTCTCTGATCAATAGTGATTTGGAGCACCTTTTCATATGACTATAAATAGTTTTAATTTCATCCTCTGAAAATTGTCTGTTCATATCCTTTGACCATTTATTGATTGGAGAATGTATCTCTGCCACTTCTTACTGTGTTATAAAATGATACTTCATAATTGTCCCTCTTTAATCAACAAGTATGTATTAAATATCTCTTTTGCCTTAGTAACTATGCTTGATGTTAGAAATAAAAGATACATGAGTTAGAGCAGGACTTCTTAAACTTTTTCCACTCACGGCCTGCTTTTGCCCAAGAAATTTTGACATGACCCCATCTCAAATTTGAGCTGAGGTGTTTCTGGCAGCATTCATTCATGCATGCACAGCACATAGTGAGCATGTTATGTGTTCAGAACTAAGGCTGCAGTGAAGTCGTGTGAATCAACATAGCAAGTGCTTCCAGAAACACACTGGATTCATTATACATTTGATTTTGAATTAATTTTTGGTCACTGTGTTTAGAAACTTTGTACTGTTGTCAAATTTTTTGTGACCCCCACAATTAGGTATAAGGCCACATATGGGGTTGTTACCCCCAGTTGAAGAAGTTTTGAATTAGAGAGTCCCTGCCATCAAGATGCTTGTGTTTTATTGGAGACACACAATATGTTTACAGATTTTATAATCAAATTCACATTCTAAATTGGTACTGACCTTAGCTGCCATTTAATTTCCATTAACAAGAGCCTAGTGTTTTCTGGGTATCATAATTTCTGAGCTTTTTTTGGTCTCTTTATTTTGACAATTGATTTAAATCAGTTAAATTTCTGGAAGATATGGTGAGAGTTGATACCATTTGCCTATGCTTTTTACCATTTCTTCTCCTTTTTGATGTGAATTAATAGGTTTTTCAAACAGTAAGGTTGAAGTTGTTTTAATTGTATGGCATGATTTTTCACTCTTATTTTTTTTGTAATTTAGCATTAATTTTTGTCTTGATACAATCATCTATCTTGGAAGACAGCTGATTTCCATGTGTCTCTTAGTAGTTAACATGAAATTTTTTGTTAAAAAAAGATATTTGGTCCTCATCACATCTAGCATTTTCTTATTCTATTCTTGAAGAAAACATTCATGATCTTTAGTAATGTGTCTTCTGTGTAGTTTAGAAGACTTAGCTTTGGGGCAGCCAGATGGCACAGTGAATACAGCACTGGCTCTGAGGTCAGGAGGACCTGAGTTCAAATTGGATCTTAGACTATTAATACTTATTAGCTGTGTGACCCTGGGCAAGTCACTTCACCCCAATTGCCTTGCTGAAAAAAGACTTAGCTTCTAATATTTTTTGCACTTAAGCCATATTTTCACATAATTTTGTGACCTTTCCCTATGCTGAGCATTGCATTGAAATAATTGAGTATTAAAGTATATATTGACATAGTTTAAAGGACTTGCTTGAGTTCTTCTATAGATTTTTTTTAACTCTTTATCCTCTGCAATAGCTGTTAACATCTAAGCAACATTTAAGCCTTTAGGTACAGCATACTATCAACTTCCCCAGTTATTTTATATTTGTCTCTCCAATGAGTACCCATGAGCCATCCTTCCATTTAGCTGCCAACTCCTTTTGTCTTGTGGTTTTCATTCTAGGTCAAGATGGATGAGATTCATTACCTTAATTGGTAGTCATTGGATAAAGGGCTCACATTTAGATTACCAAGAACTAAGTTAATCTGTAACAATTGGTCTAAAACCTACATGCTGCTTCAGATTGTTTCCATCACTCTGTCACTGTTTGGGGTTAGGAGGATACTTAGTGGCTTCTGACTTTGGGCAAGTTACCATCTCGTGATCTTAGTCTCCTCAACAGGAAAATGAAGATAATGATATCGTCGACCTTGCTTTGTTTTGAGGATCAAATGGAAGCATATATTAAGCATTTGAAAAACCTGAAAACATTATGTAAGTGCTTGATATTGTTGTTCACAAAGCAGGAGGGGCTTGAACAGGACTGAGTGCCATCTTGTAAATCACTTGGTTTCCTGGACTCCCATGGCCAATGACCAGCATCCTGGTGATGAGCTTGTACATACTTAGCTAGACTGGTCCTGGGACAGCAGGATCAATGTGTTGCCAGCATCATATTTAATGCCTTGCCAGATGAGTAAACTTTGCCAATACTTGTATTCTGCTGGCACTGCCTTTCAAATCCCAGGCTCCACCCCATGGTGTAGAACTAGTTGACATTGCTTTACTGCTTTAAGCTTTGTGTGTTATTTTCTCTTTTTCTCTCTGTCTCTCTCTGTATAGGTAGATCTGTCTAGATAGACCTATATTTTTTGAGAGTAATTGACAAAGCTTACGTATAATATATAACACATTATGTACACATATATATGTGCATATATACACACACACATATATAGATATATGTACATATATATTTTCTTTTTTTATTAAAGCTTTTTATTTGTATAACATATGTATGGGTAGTTTGTTCCCCAGCATTGATCTTTACAAAGCTTTCCATTACAAATTTTACCCCCAGTCCCCTCCCTTCCCCTAAATGGCAGGAAGTCCATGACAGTACATATATATTTTCAATTCCATATCCCAACTAGATCATGAGATAGGCTGAATATCATTAGCTCCATTTTACAGATAAAGAAACTGAGAATAAAGAATGACAGGTTTAGAGAACTCGCACATAGGTCTCTCCATGTCAAGTTTAGACCTCTTTTCCCTCTAGGATTTAGCATCTGGAGAGCCTTCCTCCAACACTTACTAGACATGATCCTGGGCAAATCGGTTAATCTTGCTGCTCCTTTATTTCTTGGTAGCAGAATGTGGATAATAACAATCCCCCCACATGAGCCTCCAAGGAGATGATGCATGTGAAGCACTTTGCAGCCCTTGTACTATATGCTAGCGACCACCATTTTTATTCTCTTCTCCCTTTTGTTCCAGCACGACTGATGCAAACTCTCTCTTGCAGTAGTTCCTTGATTTGGTTGTATTTTTGACAGTAATCTAAGCTGTGTTTCTTCAAGTTATAAAGAAGGAGCAAAGTCTCTCTATATATCAGCCCTTGAGACATTGCATACTACATATTTTGCCTTGAAAAACACACTTTACTGTTTCCTGAAAGCTTACACCTTATATATGTTTGTTTTCTGTGGTGCCATTTTTTAGTTCAGTTGTATTTTTCTGTCTCTCTTCCTACAAGCAGTTCTTTCTAATCTAGAGAACCTGTAGTTCACTGTGGGGACTGTTCATTCTCTCTCTCTTTCTCACTGGCAAACTGAAATAATCAACATTGCATGACAGGGAGCTCAGCTAAATGTGGGTTGCAATGTACGCTATACAACAGCAAAGTAGCTGTAGCTGAACTCTTTGTGGCTGGTGTCCTTTGGATATCACTGGGCCTGCCTCTGCAGGTGCCTCTGGCTTTGGCAGAATCCCTGTGGCCTATCTGGCAGCTTTGTCAACAGGCTCCATTTAGCCATTAGAGAAGGAATTGAGTGAGGTCACTTAGCCTGGAGGATTCTGGGATTAGAGTTCAAGAGGGCCACTTGAATCTAGAAGGAAAGAACAGGAGGCCTGGAATCTAGTCCTGACTCTGCTCTGAACTCACTATATGACCTTAAGACAATAACCACCTTTTTTGGGTCTTAATAACAATCCCCCCACATTGTTGTGAGCCTCCAAGGAGATGATGCATGTGAAGCACTTTGCTTCATGGAAAATGGAGTGTGGTAGGGGTTTGGTGTGAGTGTGTAGAATAAATAGTCTCTTACAGCCTTTTAAAACTCTTTGAGGCTCGATTTATGCCTATTTGCTGGATAAAGCTTGAGAATGCCATCTCTTTTCACTTAGAAATGCTATCTTCCTATGGGCAGCTAGGTGGCGCAGTGGATAGAGCACCAGCCCTGAAGTCAGGAGGACCTGAGTTCAAATGTAGTCTCAGACACTTAACATTCCCTAGCTGTGTGACCTTGGGCAAGTCACTTAACCCCAATTGCCTCAGCAAAAAAAAAATGCTATCTTCCTGAATACATAAGACTGCCTTCTTCCAAAATCATGTTTCAGCCAGTAGAGAGGGTAATTTTCCGGCATCAGAACTCTATGTACATTTTAAAGTGTCCCTCACAGATACTCTAGGTTATATTGGAAGGTTTGCTAAGGTTGGCTTGTCAGAGGGACTTGTGGGTAAGATAGCCACATGAAAGGTGCTCAGGAGCCCAGCTCTCCCACTTGTTCTCCAACCATGAGCTGAAAAGAGCCCTGGATAGAGCCACAGTCTTAAAATCCAAAGATAAATTCCTTCATCCCATCTGGAACTGAAGCACAAGCTGAGGAAACTTTCATGTGCTAGGAGAGGGTGGAGTGCCTTGCTATAACCTTGGAGTAGTCGCTGTCCATTGTCATTCAAAGGTTTCTACAAGTAATGCCCCTCTGTTGTGGGAGGGAAAGTTGCTTGGGGAACAGATTGTCATTTCACTAACTCCTACTGCTTCTCTTTGTAGTGGGTTCTCCTTGACAGGCTCCAAGCTGACTCTCCCTCACTCAGCAACTGCAGCTCTCCCCACTGTTCCCACATCCCTGTGTCACCCTTGGGATCTGGCATTCCAGGGACCACTGGTTTGACCTCGGAGGCCCTTTAACTGTCATCTTCCTTCTTCCTGGGGAGGGTTCTTCTGTCTAGTCTGGCTGATGGATCTTCCTCATGCCCCAATTTCCAAGACTCTGGCTAGGGCATGGAGATGTGATATCTTCAAACCTTCCAAAGTTTGGAGTATCATGTGTCCCATTTGGGGGTGAAATAATTATACTTCAAAGTATTTTGGTGAGACAAGATCTCTTTCTTCTGTTAAGTGGTAACATTCACATGTGAATTTTGACTTTTCTTTGGAAGAGTGCCCAAAACTAAGAAACTTCAGAAAACAAAAACACATGCTCTTTCATAGACCCTTTGCTCAAATTTCACTTAAACGACAGTGGAAATTTCAAACTCATTATGGAACAGTAGAATTACAGCTTAGAGCTGAAAATCATTTGAGAGGTCCATCAAGTCTGGCCCCTAATTTTATGCTTAGTACATCTCTACCTCTGAAGCTCTCATCATAAGCCTAGAGAAGAAAAGACTTGGGGTGGGAGGGAAGAGTGGGGAGGACATGATCATTATCTTCAGATGTCTAAAGACTTTTCTGTGTGGAAGAGAGACTAGAATTGCCCCCTTTGTCCTCAGAGAGGAGAGCTGGGACAAATGGAGGGAAATTTCAGGTTAATGTAAGGAAGATCTGAGTAGCAATTTTAGCTAAGAGTGTGATGGGCTCAGGAGGTCATGAATTTTCTGTCACTTAAGGTATTTAAAGAGAGACTTGCTGCTTACTCTTTGAGGAAGATACAGTGGCCCCTTATGCTCCTTCCACCCAAGGCTTCCATTGTTATAAAGTAGTCTTGCCTATATATAAGTTTTATAATAGATCCTTGTGATATCATCAAAGTTGGCTATATTTTAATAGCTTCTTCTAATGAATGGATATTGAATCTGTTTATTTGTTCATTTAAAACAACCAAACCTGTCTTTGAATTTCTCCTAATCCAGGCATTGAAATTCCCTCCTGACAATTGGCTCTTTGATGTTATTCTTTTTAAAGTGAATTTTACCCAAATCCTGTTGAGTTCTTTATTTATCTGTCCTTATCATGGTAAAAATATAGGCGGCATGGAGCCCAGGATATTTTAAAAAGATTATTTGAAGGCTTTCATCCTTCAACCGCTGGAGAGTTGAAAAGTGATGAAAGACCTTGGATCATCCATGTTAGTTATGTTTCTGCTGGAAAGACCTTAGCTATCTCTTATGCATCCCAATTTGCAATTAAATGCAGCAAACATGCTTACCCTGCAGCTGAGTACAAGATGTGGTGTTACAGAAATGTAGTAACCTCTGCCCTCAAGAAGCTTATAGCATCACCTTTGGACTGGTTTGACCTACAGAATGCCAGGATTAGAGGGCACTTTAGAGATCCTCTCATTCAATCTATCTTTGAAAGGAAACTCAGAACTCCTCTCATGGAAGGATCCTTAGAAATCAACAAATTCAATCCCTTGTTTTCCAGAGGGCAGAACTAAATGAGGAAAGGTCCCAGAGCTAGTGAGTCCCAGAGGGAGGATTTGAAACTAGGTGTTTTGACTCTAGATCCCTACTAGTCCTCCCAATCCTTAACTTTATAGAAAAGGACACAGACCAAGAAAGAGGCTGTTTATGATTAGACCACATAGCTTGTGGGTGGCAGAACTGGGATAACAAATAAATGAGGGCCAGAGGGCATAAGAGTGTTCCTAGATCAGCATTCTGCCTGCTGCGATTTGGAAAGAGATGACTCCTTTAGCCATCTTCACAGGCCTTTTGGGTGCACGTAGTACATGTAGGAATCCCCACTAAAGCTTTGGTAGCTCTCCCTTGTGGCCATCCTACAGAAATATGAAAAAGCTCAACTTGGCTACTGTTCTGCCATGTCAGTCCTCTCGGTCAAAGATTTCCGGACCAGGACGCTCCTGCCCAAGCCTCAGGCAGAACAGCGTTCTGTAGAGGACTGGGTTGGAGACCCCGTGAAAGAGTCAGAACACAGTCTCCTGCAGTGGTAGTCTTGTATTTGGGCCCCATTGCAGCCCCAAACAGCTCATGTAACATCTCCAGCTTGAAGAGCTTCAGACCCTACCTAATCCAGCCATCTTGACGAAACTGGGAATTGTAGGGAAGTATTAGATAGCTGGGCTGTAGGATGGCAAGTCACCAAGCCTTCTGCCCTGGGACATCCATTGAAGCCCTGAGGCTGCTTGGCGGTAACAGTGCTGCAGCATTGGGAAAAGAAAAGAATATCTGTCTGGAATTAAGCAGACCTGGGTTCTCATGTCAACTCTGCTATTTTCTTGCTGGGTGGCTAAGTTTGTTTCCTTCTCCTGGGCCTCAGTTTGCCCATCTGGAAAATCAAAGATCAGAATAGATAATCTTTAAGTCTCTTTCTAGCTTTAATGTTCAGTGAGCATTAAATTGATGCAATTAGCTTACAAGTTAAATTACCAGTGAATTCAGGGCTAGTGGCAATGATAGCCAGTCCTGTTGATTCTCTATCAATTGGGATTCATTCAGTGTGTGTGTGTGTGTGTGTGTGTGTGTGTGTATGTGTGTGTTCATGTGTTCGTGTCCATGCTGGAGGACACAATAATTTGGGATGGACCTCCATGAACTGGAAAATGATTCAACTCAATAAACTGTTAAAAACAAACCTTGAGAGACAATTATCAAAACTCTAGAGGAAGCTGTGTCCCGAAAACTCTCTCTCTCTCACGAACATGCATGGTTGCTCACCTATTATGGGCAGAGTCTTAAGAGAGGCAGCAAAGCATGGAGGATAGAGTCCTGTCTTGGGAGGCAGGAAAATTGGGAGGTACCTCAACCGCCCTGAGCAAGCGATGGTAACCTCTCTGAATTTCAGTTTCTTCAAGTGTCAAATGGGAATAATAACTGCACCTTCCTTGACTTTAAGCATCAAATGTAATATTATACTAAGTCTTTTACATACCCTAAGATGTGATATGAAAGTCACTTAATTAGTATTTCTCATCTTATTCTTCATTTTTCATTGCATTCAGATAGAAATGGTTCAGGGACAAGTCACTGTTTCACTTTTTTATCTTTAATATTTTGACAGTTATTACACAGAGGCCTAAAAAACTGACTTTTAAAAAATGAACAGGAGGGGGCAGCTAGGTGGCACAGTGGATAGAGCACCAGCCCTAAAGTCAGGAGAACCTGAGTTCAAATCTGGCCTCAGACACTTACTTAACAGCTCCTAGCTGTGTGACCTTGGGCAAGTCACTTAACCTCAATTGCCTCAGCAAAAAAAAAAAAAAATGAACAGGAGTTTGGAGATGTAAACTTGTCTTTGGTAGATTCACTGAAAGGATCTCGAAGATCTCAATTCTAGTTCTACCTTTGAGCCATTCTACCTATGTGTCCATAAGCAAGTCAAATCACTTCCCCTCTCAGGTTTCTCATGTATAAAATGAGGTAGCTGAATTTGATCAGGGCTAATTGACCTTTTTTTGTGCCATGAATGTCTTTGCTAATCTGGTGAAGCCTATGTTCCTCCCCCCTCCAGAAATAATGTTTTTAACACATAAAATACATAGGATAATTAAAGAAGCCACTTATTTTGAAATAGCTGTCAAAAAAAATTTTTTTTTAAGTTTACATACTACAGGTTAAGAACTCCTGGCATGAATGGTGTTCAAAGTTTCTTTTTCCAAGTCTCTGATCTTTTGAGAACTCCAGTAGCAGACAGGATGATAGTAATGATATGTTTCTTATTCAATTCCTCCATGATTTTGTTATCTTCTCCTATGTCTCGGTATTTTGAACTCTTTTGATTCCATATACTTTGGCACGTATAAGTGTTTGGTATAGTAATAGTCATTGAAACTATAGTCAAATGTTTATGGGCCTGGCTAGAACCAGACTACTGTGGGCATCAGTTTGCTGATAATGTTTCATTTCTGTTATGGTTCATTGGTTGACTGTTCTGTGCACTTTTGAAGTCTGTATTTGGGGGCTAGGAATTTATCACCTGTCAATTTATAAAAGATAATGAAATTCTGATGAATAATTCTAACCACCATGTTGTGTCTTACTAGATATTCCATAGCTATTGAAAAGTTATTTAGTATTTTAGTCTCCTGTTTTTTTGGATAAAAGTTCAGGTCTGGGGACAAGTCCCTATTCAGCTTTTATTCTTTTATATTTAATGTTAGTTTGTGGAATACTTCTAATGCTCAACTGAAGAATTGGTAGTTTATCCTAGAAGTAGGATAGAATGTAGATTTTTTGAGTAGAAGAATGGATTGATCTTATCTTTGCCTTAGGAATATTAATTGACATCTGACATGGCCTAGCAGTGAATACTCAGGCTCACTGTAGGGGACCAATCATTAGGTAGCAATGATGTATAATAAGGTTATTCTTTGGTGGGCAAAGACCTTGTAAATCTTCTGACTTAGTGATTCCAAATGATAGTGGTAAATAAGGATGTTATCCGCCAAACCAAAACTGTTTTTTTAGGTAGTAGAGTGCAGATGATTGTGCCCTTTGGACATTGGTCTTTCTGCCTTGCTCCAGCTCCACCCCACCCTGATACTGGACCAGTGGTCACTGGGAGGAGACATGATGAAATGCAGAGATCAGTAGTATTGGGTATAGTGACATGATGTTAGCTGAATGAATGGTTTGGTATCCTGATTTGAAAGAAGTTGAATGTAGCCCATCAGTGAGCAACAAAACATGAGAGCTGGAACTTACCCCACATGACAGCTCTCATAGCCTTCATTTGGCAGAGAGCAGTGGGAATCTACATATTCTCATTTTACAAGTTTGATTCTGGGTGATTGGCCTTCTTAGAAAACCTTTGACCTGGAAGGATGATAAATGAGCAGGTCAGGAAGAGGATTTTCTATTAGTGGAAGAAACTGAGGATTTGGGGGTTGGGGAAGAGATGACTTAGCAGGAGCCAAAGTACTTTTAGGTATTTGTACAAATTGTCACACTTTATAGGGACCTAGAGAACAGCTCTGGGACCAATGGGCTATGTGATTTAGTGGAAAGAACGCTGGGTCTGGAGTCAGAGCATCTGAATTACATTTCCGACTCTCCTTCCTACTTCTCTGACTTTGAGCAATAGCTTCAGCTCTTTGGACTTCAGGTTCCTCATCTGTATAATGAGAATGTTGGACAAGATGACCCCTAAGATCCTTTCTGCCCTGCAACCTATGATCTTATGACCCTAAGTTCCAAAGAAGCTAATTTCTGCATAATGTCAGCAGAAACCTTTCTAAGTCTTCAAACTATAATGGACTGCTACGAAGGTAGTGGTTTATCCATCACTGGAAGAATCTGGATGGACACAAATTTATTTAGACTATGTTTTTTCTTACTTCTAGGTTTACTTGGTGTTTCCCACAAAAAAAAAACAAACCTCTAAACAACTGGAGGGCAGGGACCATGTTTTCTGTCTTTATTTCCCTGGTACGTAGCCTTGTACCTGGCCCAGAGTAGGTTTATTGATTATTGTATGATTGATAGAAAGGATACCTGTTTAGCAGTAGAGCAAAATGACCTTCAAGATCCCTTCCAACTCAAGGATTGCTATTTCTATCAGATGAGGAAACTGAATTTCATTTTCATGAAATGATTTACCAAGATTGCTCCTGGCTTCAGTGATCCAAATGGAAGTAGAACACTGAGCTGGGTCAAGGCTCTTTGTCCTTACTAATTATATGACTTGGGATGAAGGCACTTTTGGAAGCTTTATTTTCTTCATCTCTAAGATGGGGCATAGACACAACTTGCCATCCTTTTTCCTGGCTTATTGAGGTGGTGAAAGCCCATTAGAGCTATGAAATGCTATGTAAATAAAAGCTATTATTTTTATTACTAAGAATTTATCCAAAAACTGTTGGAGCTTGATCAAGGAGGGAAAATACTTTTCATTCTTAACTAATTATTTTTTCAAATGAATGGCAGGTAAAACCCTCTAGAAATTTATGATTTCACAAGCTGAAAAAAGAATTGAATGTCTTTTTCTTGCCAAGGGAAAAATTGCTAGGGGTAATGCCAACATTTTCTCTGGATGAGATTGGAGAAGCCTGTGAAATTTATTGGCCCTAAATATGAAGATTTTTTTAAGTAAGAAGTTCTCAGAGGAGATTTTAAATGACCCCCCCCCCGACTGGGCACTTATGATTTCCCTAATGTCTCTCAAATGATTAAGTGGTTATAGGTAGTTCATATGACTTGAAAGCTGGTAGAGATTTTTAGAGCTCACTGTCTGTCTTCCACAGAAGAGGAAGAAGGTCCTTGCTCAGCGTTCCATAGCTTGTCAGTACTAGGAGTGTAGCCTAAATTTACTGCTTCCTAAGACAGTATTCTTTCCAAGTTACCAGACTTTTGCTAGGAGGACTTTTCCCCCCCTTCATATTAGGGGGTGAAAAGGCCTCATTCATTCATTCACCATTTATTAAGTACCTATGCCATATAGAACAGTCTCTTAGAAAATGGGGAGGGGAGAGATGTATGAAAGATGAATTTAGATACTATTTCTATCTTCATGACAACATTGTACAGTGACCAAAAAAGCCAAAGCATGTACATAGAAACTTTGTTGTTGTTTGTAACTGTTTTTTTTGATCCTTGGTAGGGAGTTTGACAGAATTTAAAACAAAATGTGTTTGTAGTACACATTGTAATTCCCCCCCCCAGTAAAACACTAAATATTTATTGAATACCCGTCAATTGTAGGGTATTATGTTTAGTAACATGAGTCATATAAAGATGACTACAAGAGAATCCTTGACCTCAAAGGGCTAACTGTTTGTTTGGGAAAGGTAAGACACACAGATAATGATAATTTAGTATAGTAAGTGTATCCAAGCATGACCCAAGAAGAGTTGAGTGAAGCCCTTCCTTACTCCTTATCTCTTAGACAAGGTATGAACTCTTTGATATGGTGGGACCTGTACTAGTGTGGGGAAGACGGAGAGGGAGATACTTGATGATTGTAGCAGGCAAAGATTGACATGGAAGAGTTCTTCTCAGCGATCCCTTCTAAATCATGCTACAGTGAGTCATTTGACTGTAGTGTTACCTCAGCTTAATTCAGCAAATGATACTTGAATACTTTCTATGTGCCTAGCACTACACTAGGTGCTAGGGTTACAAAGACAAAAGCAAGGCAACTCTTTGCTCTCTGGGAGCTTCCATTCTACTGAAGATGAATGAGAAAATACAGTGTGTTCACAAGTAAGGATGTACAGAGCTCAGTGGCTAGAGCACTGAGCCTGGTTTCAGGAAAGCCTGAATTAAAATCCAAGCTTAGCCAACAGTGACCCTGGCCAAGTCATTGACATCCACTGGGTCCACTGCAAAGTGAATTGTCAAACCACTCCATTATCTTTGCCAATAAAGGCCCATGGACACACAGGGTCCCAAAGTCAGGCCTGATCGATCGACTGAACAACAGAGTACCCTGTTGACAAGGTCAAGGAAGCTGACCTTGGAGTCAGGAAGACTTCAGTGTATAGCCAACCACTGACATATATCTCCCCCCCACACACCCCCCCTGCACAGCCTGCTCTTGTAGTCACAGGTCATATAACCTCTGAGTGCTTGAGACACAAGTCTAGAACTATAAGTGACAGAGGAGTTGCTGACCTGTATTAGTAGAGAGGGTTTCTACACTGACAATGTCCTACATCAGAGAAATAACAAATGAGACCCTAACCCTCTAGAATTACAAAGTTACACAAAATGATTTCAAGAGGAAGAGAACTTTGAAAGCCTAGTATATGAAGGGGGTGAAAAGCCCGGTTTGGGAAATAGCATCTGAGTTGTACTCTGGATTCTAAAAGAGTAAAAGTGAGAAGAGAAGGAGTTACATGTGCAAAAGCCTGGAGATGAGAGATCGAATGCTGAGGACCTGAAATCACTGGCCAGACAGTTTGAAGAGGGAAGTTAACAAAAGGGGAAGAGTTTGTGAGGAAAGGAGCAGTGAGAAATTAGATTGGGTGGGTAGGTAGCAAGCCGAGGGATTTCTTGTATTATCTTAAAGACAAGACAGGAGGGAGCAACTGAAAGTTTCTGAGAAAGGGAGTAGTGTGATTAGATCAATACTTTGGAAATATCTATTTGAAAGCTATGCTGAGGAAGGATTGAAAAGGGAAGTGTCTGGAAGCAGAGGACCCAATTAGGAATCCATTGCAGTAATTTGGGCATGAGCTAATGAAGGTTGGACCCAGGGTAGAGAGTATGTTAATGGAAGAATTGGACATAAAATATGGAGAGACAGCACTGATAAAAGTGTTGGCATCAAGTTGGATAAAAGGGGTGTGAGAAAGAGAAAAGTTCATGATTGACTTAGAAATTGTGAATATTGATGACTGGATGGATGCACTTTTGACAGAAATAGAGAAGACTGGAGGAGGAACAGGATTGAGGAGTGTGATTTCTGCTTTGGTAATGATGGTGGGGAAAGGGGAACAAATATCAGACCACCTAGTGATGCTAGTTTAACTCTTGGTACACATAGATGATCTTTGTTTAAGACCAATGAGTTGATGAACTAGAGGAACTGAACCACATCTATACTGACTTTTTTGTTATAATTGGACAATAAGACAAAAAGAAGTTCTTTCTAAGTGGAAGGAAGGCTCATAGGATCTTCTAGGAGAGATAAATTAAGGAATTGTTGGAGATAATTTTATTATGTGTTTGCAGACAAGAAGAATTATTATTGCATGGGATTCTTGGTCATCCCATCTTAATATGGTAACAGTAAACATAAGCAAACCAATCCCAGGGAAGATAATTTTCATTCATATGTTAAGATCTCTTGTATAGAAATTCTATGAAGAAGGTTTCAAGATCTTACAAACCAAGTCAGCATATAGTTCCCTAACTTGGGACTTTCAATGTGACAGTGCACAGGGAAGAAAATCAAAGTTACCAAGGGAAACTCAATTGAGGATCAAGAAATGAAAAGGTTTGAAAGCCTCAGGTTACTTTCGCTTGTAAATAATGACTATTTTCTGAAGACACTGAATGTAGCAAGAACCAAATAATATAACAGATGAAACTCTGGATCTTAAGGAATTAGAAATTCTAGTTACATGTATGGTAGTGATTTCAGAATTAGCTGTTTAGATACTATAGGTCACTGAATGGGTAGAACACAGGTCAAAGTAAATAGAACTAGATCCTGATTAGTTCAAATTGTCATGTTATTTGAATTCATATTGAATATTTCCATGAGTTCCAATGATCATATTTTATGTCATTTTAGCTTTAATGTTAAAAACTCAAGAGCATGTGACCACTTTTAGGTTTTTCATTGTTTGTGCTAATTGGATCTAGCTCTACCAAATTAGAGGAAAGAGCAAGTAACGAGAAGAGTACGATGTATGTGATCATAGTAGTTCTAATTGAGTCTCTTAAAACAGGTTATTGACTCCAAAATGGTCAGTGGACAGAAATTAGGAGAGTGACTTGATTATCATATCTCAGAGAAGTTTAGTCATTTCTGCACTTGTCACTAGTATCAGAAAACCAGAGGAATTTAGAAACTGTCAGCCAGTAAATACTCTCCTGGCCAAGTGAAACGTACATGACAGCCAGCAACAACCCAGATTTACAGTACAGGTTCATTTGCAAAACATTACAGAGGAGGATGACAAGATTCTGAACAATTTTTCACAGAACACCAACAAGTAATTGGGGGGAAATGGAACTGCAGAGAGCTTGATGAGAGATTCGGTGAAGTCATTTATCCTGAGAGCATTTGCAGAAGAAACTAGGTGGACACCAGACAGACATGAATTGAAATAGATATGCCAACGTTTTTCTAGTGGTTACTGGTGACAGCAGTAAGATTGCCACATTTGGACTGTATTGCCTCTCAGATACCATATGCATCAGAAAGGAATGGCAATGGCACCTAAAATACAGATAACAGCTAGACCTGAGGAAGTACCTATGCTTCAGGAGATGTAATCAAAGGTATTCATAGATAGATTTTTAGGAAATTTCAGAGAGGAAGATGATACTATTAAAAGACCAAGAAAATATTAGCATATGTTTGATTACTCTTGAAAATACTTCTCTTAGAGTAGTTTATAGTCACATACTAGATGTTGTTTGTGTACTCATGAAAAAGTGGTGGGCTTTTGCCGATTATTTTTTTTACAGCAAACCAAATCCTCACTCTTATATAGTTAGCTGCTAAGAATAAAAGATCCAAGATAGTCTTATGTGTGTTGCTGATTGATTTGTAAAATATGATCAATTTTAGAATACAAGATATGATTCGAGGTGTGTTGCCAAACAAGATGAAATCCAGTTTCAAATATTCCTGGGAAACAAGAATGTTGATGTTGGATTAAGCTTACTAGCTGTGTGACCCTACACAAATCATTTAAGCCCAGTTGCTTCACAAAAAAAGAGAAAAGAAAAAACAGAAAAAAAGATATTGGTTTGAAGAATTACAGGCTTTTGGGAGACTTTAGCAAGGACATTTTCATCATATCTCTTGGTTTTACGTATTGCTGATTAAGTTAATTGAATTACTCCTGACAATAGAAAAGGGTAAATGAATTGAGTTTCTTAGAAAATGGCATTAGTTAGAGGTTTGGGCTGTGCCATTGTCCCTTTTCTGTCCTTCAGTTTCCTCATCTGTAAAATGAAATAGGTGGACTGATGATTTCTAAGGTCATCTCCTCCAGCTCTGGTGTGCTGTGATTCTACACTCCAAATGATGCTCAAACAGCAAATCGGGCCTCTCTCACTCCTAGCATTTAGATTGGAAAGCTATGGAGTGGCCGGGTGCAGTGGCACATGTTTATAATTGCTGCTTCTGGTCAGCGCCAGTCTAAGGGATCTATTGGGCTGAGAAAGGACCCTTTTTGATGACCTTTGGTGGCTGATTTTGTAAATAGAAAAGAGAAGTTGGAACCAACCTAGAAGGCTTGCTATTGCTTTCCATGAAGGTTCAAAGATGATGGCTAATTTTAATCACTTTCAAATGCAGTATCAATACCGATAAGCTGAATTAGTGGCACATCGATGGCGATTTTACAAAAATGACAATGATGCTTGGAAAGTTGGAATCTCTTGAAATTAAAACAAATAATGGCAAGGCTTGTTTTCTTCCCAAGCCTCTACTACAAAATGTTAATGTAGCATACATATTCATTCTTTCCTGTCACAAGAATGCCACCCAAAATTATGAGTGAGTGAGAATAAAATAGTATTTCTGAGGCTGAAAAAATGAGTAATATTCTTGTCATTTTTCCATACCTCATGTGCCTTAATTAGTAATATGTTTCAGTTTGTGAGGTCCTGTCATGCCTATAGCAGAATTAACTCAGACTTTTTGGGGGGGATGGAAAGGACAGGTAGTAAGATTGGGGGCGGCCCAAGTGGCCCCAAAAGTGGCAAGGAATACAATGAGGAAGCAGCCCAGGCTTGCTTTGCCAGTAGGCGGGGTCAATCACAGACTATGGTGTGAACTCTCTGAAAGCTTGGGCAAGTGCCTGCTGACAGTAATCTGGAGCTCTCAGCCCACGTGGCAGGGCCTGGACTCCTCTGGAAGCCAGTGGTGCCATCTTGGGAAATGAGCTAATTCAGCAAATCAGGGTTTTTGTTGCCCATTGTTTTTGGGGAGAGATTCTCAGACCAGCAAATCCCCCTAAGAACTCTTTCTTCTTCCCTTCTTCCTTCTTTCCCTCCCTCCCTCCCCCTCCCATTCTTTCCTTCTTTCTCTTCTTTCTTTCTTGTGTTTATTCTCTCTCTGTCTCTCGTTTATTTAGATGAAACAAAGAAGTCAAAGCAAACTTGAGAGGTATGCTTTTTTTCTTTCAGTGGAGAATTTTTTAAAAGGTGGACTTTTTTGTTTGTTTTTCTCTCTAGTGGTCTTTTCCCTTTGGGTCTGATTTTTCTTGCACAACATGACAAATATAGAAATATGTTTAAAAGGATTGCAGATGTTTAACCTATACCCATTTGCTTGCTGACTTGGGGAGAAGGAGAGGAAAACTTGGAACACAAAGTCTTACAAAAGTGAACATTGAAAACTATTTTTATATGTATCTGGAAAATAAAATTATATTGAGGGGGAAATGGTAGAGATTCCTTTCTCCTTTTTCTTTCCATATTTTCCCTTTCCTTCCCCTTTTCTGTTTCTCCTTCTTTTTATATTCTCCTCCTTCATTTTGCTACCCTATCTTTGTTTTCCCACATCCTTCCTTCATTATATATTCATTGAGCTTGGTGCAAGGCACCTGTCTGCTCATCAAATAGGCAACGATAGAACTAAAAAAATGAATATGGACATTTGAGAGAAACATGGAGAGACTTGAATGAATTGATCCAGAGTAAAATGAGGGATTATTTCATTCTTTGTCTAACACAGCACCTGACACAAAGTAGGCTCCTACTGAATGCTGGTTTGCATGATTAATGGAAGTCAGCAGAACCAGGTGAGCAGTAGACACAGTAGCCACACTCACATAAACAAAAAGAATTAACAGAAGGCTGAGTGCCACGTAATTGTGATGATTCATTTTGATCATAGAGAAGAGATGAAGAAATGTAAGATTTTCTTTGCTCCTGTTAACTTGGGAAGCCAGGAATCTTTATCCTTTTGGTACTTCTTAAAGATTTAATATTTCATAGCTGTCCATGGTTCCCTTGCATCTTCAGATAACCACCCTTCTACCATTTCAGCAAATGATTAAATTGTGGTGTTGAAAGAGTTCATTTTCCACTTTGTTCTTGCTCAGATGGCCTGACATTAGCCTCCTTGGCTTCATCCGAATGGCCTTCAGTATACAGGCATATGGTCGGTTCCTGGGAGTTTTCTTGAGGCCTTTGCAGTGGTGTTTGACCAGCCAGAGCTTGTATTCCCCTTGTATAACCTTTAGGAGCCCAGGATTTCCTCCACCTTTCAGAAAACCCTAATTTGCACCTGCTAAGTAGCCACTGAGGGGTCTATCAGATGAAGAAATTTCAGGGAGAGTATAGTTGAGCCTGGACCAATCAGGTAAAGGCTCCCAAGTGATGTGAGAGTTGAGCTGAACATTTCTGGGGTAGGAGTAGTTTTAAGAAATACAGAGAAGAGGTGAATAAGGACTTCCGTGGGCAGCATGGGAGAAAGGTATGGAGGCAGGAAGGTACCTGTTATGTTCAGAAAACAGCAGTTATTGTTTCTTCACAATGACATGTGAGGTAGAGAATGAGACTACTATTGTCCCCATTTTACTTATGAGAAGATTGAGGCTCAGGAAAGTGATGACTCCATCAAATTAGGATAATTACATTAAGTGTAGTCCCTAGGACCTAAACACAAGGTCTCCTAACTTTAGGAGACTTTCCACTGTCACGGTGATTCCCCACTGTCTAAGTATATCAGTCTGGTTGGATTAGAGGATTGCCATTGAAGAATATTTGGAAATAATGTTGGAGATGGGGAAGGGACAGATAGGGTGGAGCCTTGAATGCTGGGATAAGCAGTTTAGGTTTGATTTTTTTTTCTTTTTGCTGAGGCAATTGGGGTTAAGTGACTTGCCCAGGGTCACACAGCTAGGACGTGTTAAGTGTCTGAGACCAGATTTGAACTCAGGTCCTCCTGACTTCAGGGCTGGTGCTCTATCCACTGTGCCACCTAGCTGCCCCAGGTTTGATTTCTTAGACAAAGAAGATGCATTAGATCCCCTGGGCCAAGTCATGTTTGAGGTACATTCATTTGGCATGACTAAGCCAGGTAGATGGGAGTGCAGAAACAGTGTGATACAACAGAAAGAGTACTGACCTTGGAGTTTCAGGGCCTGCATTTGAATCCCAGTTCTGCCACTAACTTGCCTCTTGACCTATATTTAGCAAAGCATTTCAACTCTCTGGGGTGGGGTGAAGGAAGGGAAGTTCAGGGTCCTTCCCTAAACAGAATGAATTGTACTGAGTTTGGGTTGTTGGAACTGATCTTGAAGGGATCTAAGAGATGATCTGATTATTTTAGCTTCCAGACAAGGAGAACGAAGCCCAATGAAGGGAAGGGATTCTTACATAGAGGGTCCACTGCAGAAGTGGACTCACAATGGCACACTTGGATTGGAAATTCAGCAGGCTTTTTTGCTGTAGATTAGAATACTTAGAAGAAACTAGATGATCTCAAGTCCCCTTGTAGCTCATACAGTCTCTGATTTGGGAACGCCTAGCTTGGGAGTTGATGGGGACAAGCGGGAAGTTGGCAGTGGTACCCAAAGACCCCAGGCTTTTGAGTTGCCAGCTCCTCTTATCATCAGGAGACCCTTCCTCCCAACACATTTTCAAAGGACTTGAGCAGCTGATATAGTTGTTTACATTTTACCCCCACAGAGCCCCAGTTCCAGTTCTGTGGTGTGTGTGTGTGTGTGTGTGTGTGTGTGTGTGTGTGTGTGTGTGTGTATGGGAAGACTTTGGCAGGCAAAGGTGCCACGCACTCTACAGGGGTTGGCAGCCCAAGCAGCTGGGGGGTTACTAAGAATAGCTCCTTCCATTTGTTCTCCCCCAGCAAAGGGAACACTTAGATTTATTTTTAATCCATTTAACAGCAATGAAAAGGGGGGGAGTATTTAGGTTTGATTAAGCTGTCTGAGAGAGATTCAAGAGAAGGCAAATATATCCCCAAGGTTTTCCTTAGCCATCCAGGAGCCCTAAGTGTCTTTTGTTTTAGATTAGCTTAATCTGCTTAGTTTCTTGATGGGCATACCACCATATGCTTATTTCAGAAGCATTGTCAATATTTTAATCTAGCCGGCAGACTGCCCACTGCACTGGGCCATTGGATTTGGTCCTCAGGGAGGTTGCCCTGAAAACTCTGGGCCATCCACATTCAGCCTTATAGCCACATACTCCCCCCACCAGACTGGTATAATGTTAGACTCCAGCAGGAGGTATTCTCTTAGACCTCGAAGGATCATAGATGTAGATCAGGAAAGGGACCTTACAGGTGAGCTAGTCTTCTCATTTGACAGGGAAACAGATCAAGAGACTTGAAGCCTTTTCCCCATGCTCCCACAGATTTTAAGTGGCAGCATCAGAATTTGAACCCAGATCATCTCAGTGTTCCTCAGTTCCCCAAATCCTTCCACTAGGCCACAGCTTAGAGGCCTTCCAGAGGCAGATTTGTACCTATCTCGGGCAGGGTCTCACCTGAGGACATTCTCAGCTGACATCCTGGCAGGAATAATTTATCACATCAATTTCTGTTTTTAGCAAAAATATTTTACTAGGTTTAAAGGGTCGGAAGCAGCCTCACATTTTTGCAGTTCTGCTTTAATCATTACAGTACACTGTGAGCAAGGCCCTTTGAGAAGGGGGCTCAGGCTGGGTATATAGTGAGGATGACTGTGCGGAACAGAAGATGGAGCCTTCCAAAGACCAACCTAAATTCGGGCTTTACAGATTGTGACTGGTGTGCACTGGCTTAGCTATGAGAGGGACCTTGGAGATAATTTTGTCCAGCTGCCCCATCATTTTACTGAGTAGTCAATCATGGGGATTGCAATTCAGGTTTAGAGGTTCAAAATCAAGAGTCCTCTCTTCCTCATAGTGCTGTCATTCCCATCATTCTCAGGCTTACTAGATGTAACAGTCGTAGACTCTTCTTGGTTAGGATTAGATGATAAGGAAGTATGGACAACATTGTCCTCACAGAGCCAAAAAAGCCATTTCTTCATTGCTTAGGAAGTAGCTGTGGTCCCAGTTCATCATTTGACCATTAGACCTAACATCATTTGACCACTGGGCAAAAGGTATACGAGCGACTCCATGCCAACTCATCACCAGATCATAGAACGTACTTAGAGGTATTGGTCTCCTAGTGGAGACTGTGAGTCAGGAGCCTCATTTTGTATGTAGAGAACCAAAAAGGACTTGAGAGCCTAGATCTCTAGCCCATTCCCTTCTTTTACAAATAAGTAAACCGAGGGGCCACAGGAGGGAAGTGGTATATCCAAGCTTTAGAACTCTTGAATAGCAAAGCTAGGATGGAGATTTGGAAGATTCATTTTTCAGATTATTTATGAATTCTCATATGCATGTTAGAAGGTTAGATGGATGGTTTCCTACTCATGTAATGAATCTGATGAGATATCATCACATCACACACTCTGTGACTTTGGGAAATATTTAACTCTTCTGTACAATTTTCTTCTTTGTAGAATGAGGGGGTTGGATGAGCTGGCCCTGAAGATCCCTTCCAGCTCTGGGTAGCTGATCCTCTAATCCACTTTTATGGACAGTTTGAACCACACATCCCATTCTGTTATGCACTAGAATACCATTGGTAGTTGATCTGCCTCTAAGGGCTGATTATCACTTCATTTTGTCATGGGATCACTGGGGAGCCACAGGATGAATTTCTGATTACTAAAAATGATACTGATGCCTCTTCCCCACACCACCTCCTCCTTTATCTCTCTACAAGGGAATATGAGAGTCATCTTAGTGGAAAGGACACTTAGAAGCCCTCAGTTTTACTTCCCCCCTCTGTATGACTTTGGTTAAGTCCCTTTCTGCTCTTTGGCCCTCACTTTCCTTCTTTGTGAAATGGATTTGGGGTGTGAGGGAGAAAGTAGAGTGATATCAGACTGGATCAGAAATTCTTGTCCTGGGATTCATGGACTTTTTAATGGTATTTTCCCCCAAATACATGCGAAGATAGTTTTCAACATTTGTCTTTGTAAAACCTTGTGTTCCAAATTTTCCCCCTCTCCTTCCCCTTCCCCCTCTCCAAGACAGCAAGTAATCTGATATCGGATTAAACAAGTACAAGTTTTCTTTTCTTTCCTTTTTTTTTTTGCTTTTTGCTGAGGCAATTGAGGTTAAGTGACTTGCCCAGGGTCACATAGCTAGGGAATGTTAAGTGTCTGAGACCAGATTTGAACTAAGGTCCTCCTGACTTCAGGGCTGGTGCTCTATCCACTGTGCCACCTAGCTGCCCCAAGTGCAATTTTTCTAAACATATTTCCATATTTGCCATGCTGAGCAAAAAAAAAAATCAGACAAAAAGAAAAAAAAAACACATGAAGGAAAAAAAAAGCAAAAAAAGCAAAAGGTGAAAATACTATGGTTTGATCCACATTAATTTTTCATAGTTCTCTCTCTGGATATGAATGGCACTTTCCATCCCAAGTCTATTGGAATTGCTTTCTATCACCTCATGGTTGAAAAGAACCAAGTCTATCAGAGTTGATCATCACTTAATCTTCTTGCCATGTACAATGTTCTCTTAGTTCTACTCATTTCACTTAGCACCAGTTTAAGGAAGTGTCTCCAGGCCTTTCTGAAATCCGACTGCTCATCATTTCTTATAGAACAATAATATCCCATGACTTTTATAGACCATAACTTATTCAGCCATTCCTCAACTGATAGGCAGCCATTCCCCAACTAATAGGCACCCACTCAGTTTTCAGTTCCTTGCCACTATAAAAAGGGATGCTACATGGTTTTCTAAGTATTTTGTTAACCAAATTTCAGGATAATTGGTTTCCTTTGTAACTATGTATTTTATTTTATGCATTTAAAATCATAATTGTGACAAGGCCTTCATAGGTTTCCCTGGACTGTCAGAAGAGGGATCAAGGCCACACTAAAAAAAGATCTGGAAACCTTGGGCTGGATGATTACCATCTATTTCTAACTCAGTGAATTTACCTTTTTTCTAGCTTGGCTCTTTATCTTCTGATGGAAAACATCTGGATCTGTTTTCTTGACTGTTCAGGGTGACAGCATTGCCTGTTTTAGTAAGAAAAAGCTTCTGCAGTGCTTTGGATTTAACACCCCTCTCAGAAAGTTGAGCCATTTATAAACCAGGAAGCCACAGCATCTGCAGAGGGAGCTGGGAGAATCAAAGCCATCTTTCTTTCAGCTGGTGACTCTTGCTTTCTGCATTTGTTCTATTAATTGGTCTTGCCTTGTTTCTTTCTTGCTCGTCTTCTACGTTTTTTTCCTATCTTCTTCTTTAAGGAAACAAACAAAAGAGTCTAAATCCAGTTGGAAATGAAAGTTTCCTTGTCTAGGACAAAAAAAACCACCCTAAAATCCCAGGAGGTATCTTGTGTAACAAGTCTGACATTGAGTAGTTTTTGCTGAGAGGCTGTGTCATGTTGGACCTCAAAAGCCTTCTGCTAGCAGAAATAGGGTGCCTTTTTGCATCATCTCCTTGGAGAGCCCAAGAGAAGCTCAGATAATATGACTGGGATTGAAATATCTGAATAAGCAATATCTCTAACAGCAAAATTTGCAAGCCAGTCCCTTAGCATCAATTTGGCCCAAAGTATGCCTGTCTTCAGGGCTAAATTAGAAGCATTTGTTTTCTCCAGGCCAATTTCTGAAAGGCAAAGAATGGAGGTGATAAAGAATGTTAGAGAAGGGAGAAAGAGATTAAGGGCATTCATTCTGATACCCCAGAATACACATTCAACTCATTTTGAAGTGTTAAATTTTTAATGACAATTAGCAGAATTTTGCTTCAATGTTCCTTATTAAGATTCCAGGAGTAGCTCCACATTTGAGGGTGGTTTGGATTTTGCTAACTTGCAATTAAAGTAACTACTGATCAAACCCCTGAGTTGAGTAAAACTGGACCAAAACTTCTATTTCATTGGCTCCAGGAGCTCAGCCATGTAGGCATTCCTATGCGGATTGCTGTCCCTGCAGGCTCCTTTATCCTGGCATAGTACATCTGAGGTCCATGAAAGTCCTACAAGAGCAATCCCTTCATTTTGGTTCAGCCCTCTGATGAGAGTAGCACCTACCTCCTTTTTTAATCCCATGTATTATAATGATATTATGCTATTATAGCGAGATCTTGTACTCTGTAAAGCTATGGAAGCTTTGCTTTTTAGGTCATAAGATACTAGTTCTAAAGTGCAAAGGGTCCTAAGAAGCCATCCAATCCAACTCCTCACCCCCCTATTTTGCAGAGAAAAACCATGAGAACCAGAGAAATGAAATGACTTATCCAAAGCCACATGGCTAATAAATGGGACAGTGAGGTTTTGAACTCAATTTCTCTGACTACTTACAATCCTATTTCCTCCTTAGGCAGTGGAAGTGTTCCTGAAAAGCTGAGTGTAAATCACATTTTCATAATCCAAATCCTATTTTAAAAGTTCTAGGAAAGCTTACTGGTAAGAGAGACTTTGCCAGTGAATCTTTTTGTAATGTGAAGAATTCCAATCACTCCAAGCCCTCCCATGCCAGTGATCTCTTGGCATCTGGCACAAGGCTTGGATGCCCAAGTCTATAACACTCTAGTGAGCTATACTCCTTGGTGAGATACACAGCAATCTGCAAAATATTGAATTCCTACTCAATGGAGGTCTTAAAGCAAATGTCAGCCGACCATTTCTTGACTGTACTGGAGAGGGGATATATATGGTGACATTCTGTGAATGTTTAAAAAATCAAATAATAATTATGGTTGGTATTCATCTAAATAGCAACCACCACCTCATCTATTTTGTCATTTTGTGTTCTCAAACCCAATGGGTATTCTTAAGGTTGAATCTACTTGGATTCTGTGTAAATACAGAGGATGCTTAAGAATTCCAAGCCATCAAGGCAGATACCTATAAAAAGAGGCCTTCAATTGATCAGTTTCTCATTAATTCTCCAATTAATATGCAGGGCTGGTTCCCAGGGCCTATGGCCTAGGAGGAGAGTGATCCCTATTTTTTTGGCCTTTTTTTTTTTTTGCTTTTTTGCTGGGGCAATTGAAGTTAAGTGACTTGCCGAGGGTCATACAGCTAGGGAATGTTAAGTGTCTGAAACCAAATTTGAACTCAGGTCCTCCTGACTTCAGGGCTGGTGCTCTATCCACTGTGCCACCTACCTGCCCCTTGGCCTTACATTTTGATACAGGACAGTTTTATGATTGTCTCCTGATTAAGTCATACTATACTATA
This sequence comes from Myrmecobius fasciatus, assembly GCA_023553655.1. NCBI lineage: Eukaryota > Metazoa > Chordata > Mammalia > Dasyuromorphia > Myrmecobiidae > Myrmecobius > Myrmecobius fasciatus. Next base: position 103,135 of record JAJPUD010002494.1, read on the forward strand.
TAAGTCATAATAGCCTATAAAGACATAAGTTATTTAGATTCAGTGGGTGTTGAGACTCTTGTATCAAATATATTTAGAATAAAGAAATTATAGATTTTTTTTAGCTAAAAGGACCCTAGACATTATTTAGACCAACTTCCTTATGCTATTGAAGAGGAAAATAAATCACTGAGAGGGAGAGAGGGAGGAGAGAGAAAAGAGAAAGAGAAAAGAAGAGGGACAGACAGACAGACAGACAGACACACACACACACATCCACAGAGATAAACCAAGAGACAGAGAGACTTACTTGTCTAAAGCTACCCAGTCAGGTAATAGAAGAGTCAGGATGATTAGAACCAAAGGCCAAACCTGGCTCCCCATCTGCTACACTATGCATCTGCAAAGGAAAAGAGATTTTCAAGCAATAATAGGCACTTTGAAAACTGCTTCTCAAAAGTGTGACACATAAATAAGTCATTATATTTCAGCAATACTTCCTGGACATTTTGGTGTATATATCATTTCATGTACTTGTACATTACCTCTGATGATGATAATTGCAACCATTCACACTTTCTCCTGCAATATTTGTCCCTATCCTCCCACAGAACCTCCATAGGGGATCATCTTCACATTTTAGAGGCTTCCCTCTGGTTTTCTGCTACCACATTGTCCACTTCAATAAAATATTGTATGTTCTGGCACTAAGACACAAAAAGATATGCCTCTGGGAATATTTGAAAACACCGTGACCTATGGTGACATGGTCAAAGTAATCATGACTGTCTGGCCCAAGGTCTACAGCGAGGAACATATGATATAGAGTCAAAATCCTTGGCCATGAGAAGATCCTCATTCTCAAGAATCACTGCTGAAGAGACCAAGAATGTAGCAGCTGAGAAGTCTCTCTCTCTCCATCTTGCTGGTTATTGGATTTAACCAGCCTAGGACCTCTGGACCAAGTAGTAGGTGTTCAGTTTATGACAAGGAATGTATCTGTCCACCACTTCCCTTTTCACCCTCAATCCTGTGCAACTAAAGCAAAAAAACCCCCAAAACCCAAACAGTTAGATCACCAAATATTCACTGAGCACCTATTATGTGCCAGGTGGAGGCAGTTATATGACACAGTCCCTAAGAGGGCTGGGTCTGAAAGTTAGGAAGGCCCGAATTCAGATATGACTTCAGATGCTTACTAAGCTGTGAGACCTTGGCCTCATCACTTTACCTCTGTCTTAATCCCCTGAAGCAGGAAATGGAAAGCCACTCCAGTATTTTTGCCAAGAAAACCCCTGCATAATATTGGTATGATATGGTCCATAGAGTCACAAAGAGTCAGACATGATTGAACAACAATCAATGTGCCCAGCACTGTGTTAGGTGTTGATACAAGTAGAGAGATTGAAATAATTTCTTACCTTTCAGAATAGGAGGTCCTCAAAGGAGATAAGTACATAAATAAATATATATAAAACAAATGAAAGAGAACAAATATAAATAATTACAAGATAGTTTGGGGAAGGGGGGCACTAGTAGTTGGGAGGGATCAGGAAAGGCTTCATGAAGGTACTTGATCTGAGTCTTGAAGGAAGAACTAGTTTGTGAAGTGCAGGTGAGGAGGGAGTGAATTCCAGGCATGAAGGATGGTGAATAGGCCAAGCAAAGGAAGATTAGGGACAGAGAGAAGACACCTTTGGCTCAATTGTAAGTGTGGGTAGGGAAGTAGTGTCCAACGAGACAGAAAAGATAATGTTGAGGTCAGGTGGGGAATGAAAAGCTTTAAGAGCTAAGCAAAAGAGTTTATCATCATGGATAATTTCAATAAAAATTAAAACAATTCTAGTCATAAGCCCAATAAAATGAAGACCAAATTTTGTCCTAAATAGCATCCACTATTAAAAGAGTTTATTTTTAAATTCTTTTTATTCATATTTTACCATTTCAAAATTCATAAAAGCGAACCTCATTTAATATCAGATTTTCTGATGATAATTCTAAGAAGAATGATTAAAATGAACTTGCAGTTAATTTCCACTAAAAACAACAGTGGTAATGATAAGATTGATATTTCTGTGGTACCTTCGGAAAAGCATTTAACATAAAATATTTCATTTGATCCTTACAGTTGCCCCTTGAGGAATGTGTGTATCCAGGGAAGGGGAAAGCTGGACAAACTATTACTGTCTTCACTTGAGAGGAGAAACTAAGTAGAAGTGTTATCTAGTCTCAGACTAGAGTCCTAACTCCCCATTACAGCCATCAGGAAATGAAAATGCTGCATCCAAGTCAAAAGTTGTAAATTTAACATCAGAGCTGCAGGTACAGGAAAGTTCAGGTCAAAGCCTTATTTTCAGAGATAGCCTTGATAATAGAAGAATACAAACATGCCCAGCATTTCATGAATGGATGGCTTTGTCTTTCTTCCTCCTCTTCCTCCTCATTCTCTTCCTATATAATAGCTGCTGATTATATAATAATGGAAAGAGCACCTCCAGATTGACTCTTTGCCCATGACTGTGTGTATATTTAATAGTGTTCAAGATGGACAATTTAAGGACAAATACTGTTTAATAATGACTAATACTTGTAAACTGTAAACTACATTGAATAAAAATCTATAAAGAAATGGAAGAGATCAAAATCATTTGATAACAGGATGAGATATATGAGGCAGTTAAGTGGCACTGCAGTGGATAGAGTCCTCGGCCTGGAGAGGTAACTGAGCAGTTCTGCAGTAGATAGATCTGGAGTGCTGGATAATGTTGAACCTGGAGATAGGATGATGTGGTTTAAATCCAGTCTCAAACATTCACAAATTGTGTGATCCTGGGCTAGTCACTTAACTTCTGTTTTGCCTCAGTTGCCTTTACCTTAAAACGAGATTAGAATAAAAACACTCATCTTTCAGACTTTGTTAAGAGATAATATATGTAAAGTACTTTGCACTCTATCAATGTTATTATTACTGTCCTTTCCATTTTTTGTTGCTTCCAGAGCTGTCATGAATATGGTTTAAGATGAGCTTACCGGCTATCCTTTAGTTCAATTAGAATCGACAATAGACAATAATTTTAACTATCTGCACAATAGTGCTCATAACATTAGAAATAAATTAATGCATCAGGACAGTTACTTTTTTTTTTAGGAAAGTTTTAAAATCTCTTTTCCACTGAAAAGAGATAAGAATGTGAGGTGAATCTTAGTGCTTCATATAGTGCTTTGAGGTTTACAGTATGCTTTGCTAGTCAGGAGTTGGTCTGAAAAAGATGTATTGAAGTAAGTAGATTGGAAACCTAAAATAAGCCAATGCAATGATGTGGCAACCGGAAAGACTAAGGCAGTCTTAGGTACTGCTAGAGAGGCAATATGTGGTAGCAGACAAAGAGGTAGCTTTAGAGTCAGGCAGACAAGGGTTAATGCCCCGCTTCTCATCGGTACTCCTGGCAATCCACTAAGATTCTAAAATGTAGTGGCAATCTGCCTTAGTAGACAGTTTCCTCATTAGAAATTTCCTAGACCCATGAAATCACAGGTCTATACCCATTCCATTTTAAATGGATTTCATGGGAGACATTCAATCTGAATTGGGAGAGGGAGCTTTCTTTCTTTCTTTTTTTAATTTAAAAGCATTTATTAAACACTTACTATGTGTCAGGCATTGCACTAAACCCTAGGGATATGAATACAAAAAGCACAAGACAGTCCCTGTCCTTAGGGACTTTGCATTCATTTCCTACAGTTGCTATCCTTTTGATTTCTTTTTTTAAACGTTCATTTTAAAAGAATTTTGAGTTGCCAATTCTCTCCCTACCTCCAGCCCCTTCCCCACCCATTGAGAAAGCAATAAAATGATACCCATTATACATGTGAAGTCATGTAAAACATATTTTCGTGTTTCGAAAAAAGCAAGAATATAGTGAAAAAATCAATCTGCAGTCATAGTTCATCAGTTTTCTTTCTGGAGGTAGAGAGCAGTTTTCATCATGTACCCTTCAGAAAAGAGAGAGTTTTCTTAAAGACAATGCTTATGTCAAGGAACTGAAAGAGAACAGGGAAGTGGATGTGGAATTTGAGTAAAGGATGAGCAATTTGATAGCCTCGTTGCACTCTGCCTTGGTCAGCTAGCAGTGGCAGAATTGTGTTCAAGTTTGAGTAGCATGTTTTGGAAAGCATGATATATGCCAGACATCGCTCCAGAGCATGGCATCTAGGGTCATAAAAGGCCTTAAGGCCTTGCTGCACGATGAGTGGTTGAAGGAATGGGGATATGTAGTCTGAAGCAGAGAAGAGACTTAAAGGGGCGCTTAACAGCTGTCTTCAAGTATTGAAAGATCCATTGCACAGATGAGGAATATGACTTGTTCCACTTGGCTCCAGAGGACCCTAGGAATAATGGCTTGAAAGTAGAAAGGTGGATTGTGGCTTTATTTAAGAAAAGCTTCCTTATAATTCCAGGGATCACAAGTGAAATGGGCTGCCTCATGAGACAGTGGCTTCCCTCTCACCCAAGATCTTCATTTGGAGACTGGATATCCACTTGTCTGGGATGTAGCGGAGGTTTTGTTTTGTTTTGTTTTGTTTTTTTCAGTTCACATTTGAGCATGGTTTCGTGGCCAAAAAGATCCCTTCCTTTTCTGAGTTTCCTGAGTTCAGTCTTTTGGAATTGTTTATGTTAGAGGCTGCAGTTGAGTTGTGAGATATCTGGTTTTGGTCTTTAAGACTTCCAATAATAAATGAAGTTTCACTGACAACCATATAGCATCCTATAGACACCACTCGACTTTTCCTTTAACTTGGCAAGAAATGGACATTAAAATAAGTTCTCCCAGCAAAGGATTATGGGATATGATCTTACAGGCTTTCTGCAGTGCCATTTCCCAAACTCATTGTAAAAGACAGTAATTGGAGACATAACAATTTCACAGTCACACTTGACTAAGTGTTGAGTATAAAGTGGAGATTACAAACAGTTCTTTGTATAAAGAATTCAAAATGGGGGCCATGTCTTGGCCATTCTTTGCTTTCATCTTTTGGTAGAATGCCAAGCTATTTTCAGCATGAATGGTACTGTTCATTTGGGGGCTTTCTGTTTTGTGTTCTCTTAGGTAAACTTTTCCTTGTTTATGACAAAGTAGTTGTGGGTCCTTTTTTTCTGTAAATAAATAGCTTTCATAAATGGAGGAGGTTTCACTGGAGACAATTTGGGTAGCATCTCAGTAGAAACGGCTGTGCTATTAGAAAAGGGAGTTCTCACTAAGATGCTGTTGTTCCAAATCCCTGTTTAGAAGCAATAAGGTCATTCAGCTTTATACACTTGCATTTTTCTCATTCATCCTGCAGAAATAACATAAACAATATCTTTCTTCTTTTGAATGCAAAATGATAAATATATTCCCAAGTTTCCCTTTGTTAGTAGAAACTCATTCATTGCATTGATCTCTAGCCTCCAGGGCTGTGTTAGTACCAGACTCTCCCTCTTCCCATTTGGGATATGGGGAGTTGAACATAGTTATTTGAGAGATTCACCTGGCTTTGTATTGAGCATGCTTCTCTCTGGTCTGAACATCAACATCAGAATTTGTATGATTGATCTAAATGTGTTCATGATCTGGATATGAAGAGTGATACTATAAGTAAATTAGAGGAACGTACTATAGTTTACCTCTCAGACCTATGGAGATGGAATAAATTTCTGTCCAAAGAAGAACTGGAACTCTTAATTGAAAACCAGATAGATAACTTTGACTATATTAAGTTAAAAAGTTTTTGTACAAACAAAACCGATGCAGTCAAGATTAGGAGGGAAGCAATAAATTGGTAAATCATCTTTACATTTAAGGGTTCTGATAAAGGTCTCATCTCTAAAATATATAGAGAATTGTCTATATTTATAAAAATTCAAGCCATTCTCCAGTCTATAAATGGTCAAAGGATATGAACAGACAATTTTCAGAGGATGAAATTAAAACTATTTGTAATCATATGAAAAGTTGTTCGAAATCACTATTGATCAGAGAAATGCAAATCAAGACAACCTTGAGGTATCACTACACACCTGTCAGATTGGCTAAAATGACAGGAAAAGTTAATGATGAATGTTGGAGGGGATGTAGGAGAACTGGGACACTGATGCATTGTTGGTGGAGCTGTGAATGGATACAGCCATTCTGGAGAGCAATTTGGAGCTATGCTCAAAAAATTATCAAACTGTGCATACCCTTTGACCCAGCAGTGTTTCTACTGGGCTTATATCTCAAAGAAATCATAAAGGATGGAAAGGGCACCACATGTGCAAGAATGTTTGTGGCAGCCCTTTTTTGTAGTGGCTAAAAACTGGAAACTGAATAGATGTCCTTCAATTGGAGAGTGGCTGAATAAATTATGGTATATGAATATTATGGAATATTATTGTTCTGTAAGAAATGACCAGCAGGACGATTTCAGAGAGGCCTGGAGAGATTTGCATGAACTGATGCTGAGTGAAATGAGCAGAACCAGGAGATCATTATACACGGCAACAACAATACTATATGACGATCATTTCTGATGGACATGGCTCTCTGCAACAATGAAATGTTTCAAACTACTTCCAATTGTTCACTGAAGAAAGCCAAATACGCCCAGAGAGAGGGATGTGAAATGTGGACCACAGCATAACATTCTCATACTCTTGATTGATGTTTGCTTACATTGTGTTTCCTTTATCTGATATGTCTTCTGTGTAGATACGATTTTTCTTGCACAACAATAATAAGTTTGGAAATATGTATACATATATTTGATTTGTCAAGTATTTTAACATAATTAACATGCAGTGGATATCCTGCCATCTAGGGGAGGGGTGGGGAGTTGGGGGGGAAAATTTGTAACAGAAAGCTATGTAAGGGTTAATGTTTTTTTTTTCTTTTTTTATCAATACTTTTTATTTGCAAAACATATGTATTGGTAATTCTTAAACATTAACCCTTACAAAGCTTTCTGTTACAAATTTTCCCCCCTACTCCCCACCCCTTCCCTAGAGAGCAGGATATCCACTACATGATAATTATGTTAGAATACTTAAATCAAATATATGTATAGTTATTGCCACACATCATTTTTTTGTTCAGGAGAAATCGTATCTATAAGAGAGAATAATCCGATAAAGGAAATACAATGCAAGCAAACATCAATAGAGAACGTGAAAATGTTATGTTGTGGTCCACATTTCACATCCCTCTCTCTAGGTGTACATGGCCTTCTTCACTGAACAATTGTAATTGGTTTGAAGCATTTCATTGTTGAAGAGAGTCATGTCCCTTAGAACTGATCCTCATATAGTACTGTTGTTGCCGTGTACAACGATCTCCTGGTTCTGCTCATCTCACTCAGCATCAGTTCATGCAAGTCTCTCCAGGCCTCTCTGAAATCGTCCTGCTGGTCGTTTCTTACAGAGCAATAATATTCCATAACATTCATATACCACATTTTATTCAGCCACTCTCCAATTGATGGGCATCTACTCAGTTTCCAATTTCTAGCCACCACAAAAAGAGCTGCCACAAACATTCTTGCACATGTGGGGCCCTTTCCTTCTTTTATGATTTCTTTGGGATATAAGCCCAATAGAAACACTGCTGGGTCAAAGGGTATGCACAGTTTGATAACTTTTTGAGCATGACTCCAAATTGCTCTCCAGAATGGTTGGATCCGTTCACAGCTCCACCAACAATGCATCAGTGTCCCAGTCTTCCCACATCCCCTCCAACATTCATCGTTATCTTTTCCTGTCATTTTAGCCAATCTGACAGGTGTGTAGTGGTACCTCAGAGTTGTCTTAATTTGCATTTCTCTGATCAATAGTGATTTGGAGCACCTTTTCATATGATTATAAATAGTTTTAATTTCATCCTCTGAAAATTGTCTGTTCGTATCCTTTGACCATTTATCAATTGGAGAATGGCTTGAATTATTATAAATGTGAGACAATTCTCTATATATCTTAGAGATGAGACCTTTATCAGAACTCTTAAATGTAAAGATGATTTCCCAATTTGATGCTTCCCTCCTAATCTTGTCTGCATTAGTTTTGTTAGTACAGAAACTTTTTAACTTAATATAATCAAAATTATCTATCTGGTTTTCAATTAAGAGTTCCAGATCTTCTTTGGACATAAATTTATTCCATCTCCACAGGTCTGAGAGGTAAACTATCCCATGTTCCTCTAATTTGGTTATAATATCACTCTTTATGTCTAGATCATGAACCCATTTAGATGTTATCTTGGTGTGAGGTGTTAGGTGTGGGTCCAGCCTTAATTTCTTCCACACTAGTTTCCAATTTTCCCAGCAGTTTTTGCCGAATAGTGAGTACTTATCCCAAAAGCTGGGGTCTTTGGGTTTATCAAACACTAAATTGCTAATGTTATTACCTAGCTTGTCCTGATATCCTATTCTATGCCACTGATCGACTGCTCTATTTCTCAGCCAGTACCAAATGGTTTTGATGACTGCTGCTTTATAATATAGTTTTAGATCTGGTACAGCAAGGCCACCTTCATCTGTCTTTTTTTTCATTAATTCTCTTGAAATCCCTTGACCTTTTGTTCTTCCAAATGAACTTTGCTACTATTTTTTCTAGATCTGTAAAATAATTTCTTGGGAGTTTGATTGGTATGGGTTAATGTTGTAAGGGTTAATGTTGTAAGGGTTAATGTTGAAGAATTACCCATACATATGTTTTGCAAATAAAATAAAATTTAAAAAAAATATAAAAAAATAAAGAAAGAATTTGTATGATTATTAGCACCCTAGACCAGGAATTCTTCACCTGGGACCCATGGACCATCAAGGGATCTTTAGAGAGATTTCAGAGGGTCTCTAAACTTGGATGGGAACAATAACATTGTTATTTCAACATGATTGATTTCCTTTGTAATCTCCTGAATTTTTATTCATTTGGAAGAATTAATATGAGAAGAGGTCTATCTGTAAAGCTTTCAGTAGATTGTCAAAAGCCTGGGATTCAAAAAAATTTAAGAACCTCTGACCTAGATAGATTTTCATAGTTTTTCTAACTTTCCAAACTTGGGAGGTGAGCCTCAAGCCTTTATATTCCTGTTCCCAAAATCTCATGTTTATCATATATCTTTTTTTATCATCCTCAGCAGTGGTTACATATGAAGTCTTCTGATCTCTTTCCTTTTCATTGGGATCATTGCCAGAGGTAATTAATTCCAACACTTTGTTGTAGGATTTAAGTGATTATATACATATATATATATGTGTGTGTGTGTGTGTGTGTGTGTATGTGTATTTTGCTTTTCATTGATTGGATCGTCACAACAACTCTATGAGATTAAGAGGAATATCATTATTCCCATTTCTCAGGTGAAGAAACTGAGAGAGAAGTTAAGTGACTTGTCCAGAGTCATAAAGCTAGTAAGTGTTAGAAGATGACATGGAGTGCCTGCCAGGAGATGCAGAGAAAGTCTTCCTGGCATCTTTTGGTATCATACCTGGGCTTCAGTTTCTCCTCTATCAAATGAGGGCATTGTACAGATGATTACAAACTGTTGCTTTCACTTCAAAGGCTATATTTCCTTGAATCTTTGTGATCAGTTGATTCAGTTTCCTCATTCGACATGGGGAAGCTGAAGCCCAGACTAATGTTAGTGCAGCAGAGAAGGCAATACAGCAAAACCGTAAAGGCTGGAAGGGAGAGGTTGTCTGTTACATCAGCAAACTGCCCAGTAAATTCATCCCTGCTGAGGCTGGCAATGTCTATTGTGCTTCAGAGGGAAGAGTCTGTGGTAGGATTTATCTTTAGATAACATCTGCAAGTGCATACAAAAGTATAAATTAAAAATGAATGGCAGAAAGAGAGAGAGAAGAGAGAGAAGAAAAATGGACGAGGGAAAAAGGGAGATCAGATGACACTCTCCCAAGAGGAACCAGCATAGCCATAGTAATTGGAGGTTCTAGGCATATGGCCCTCTTTGTATCACGTCTTGCACTTGTGCTTTGCTGGGATTCTTCACTCTGCCCCATCTTCTCCTCTAGGCCCCATTGCTCCAAAGGGCATTCATGGATCTCCCCTGGGTCTGCAGGTCTTAATGTTATATTGGGGTACTTGCATAGTCTACATCAGAAGGAAGGAGTCTTTAAGGAGATTTCAGGCGCACAGTGTGTCTGCCTCCTGTGGTCACCCCTGCTGATGACTGCTAATGCAGGATTCTTAGAGTATTAGTTTAGAGGTGGATTTGAAAAACTTCATTATTTAGCATTAAATCATCTTGACAATTGACAGTGACTTGATACTGTTAACAATCACTAATGGTCTAGTTATTCTGTATTGTGAGATGTAGCACACACAACTTCCTTTCCAGCCAGCCTGCATTCCCTATTGTTTCTGAATTTGACCCGCCATCTCTTACCTCTGTACTTTTGTCCAGACCTTTCCCCATACCTGGAACACACTCCTTCCTCACCTCTGTCTCTTAGAATCCCTGGTTTACTCTTGTTCCACCTCAGGAAAAAAATATCTTTAACAATTGTTTTCATTGTTGAGAGAGAGCATGGTTTATCAGATAGAGTACCAGAGTTGTAGTCTGGAAGATCCTGAGTTTGAGTCTTTTATATGAAACTAGCTGGGATACTTGACAAGTTTCTGAAACTTCTTGAACTTCAGTCTTTTCATCTGTAAAATAGAGCCAGCATCTCTCCCAAAGAGTTATTGTGAAGTTCGTAAGAGATATTACTTGTAATAATAAACTATGATGTTTGTAAAGTGTTTTACATATCTTAACATTTTCTGATGATGGTGCTGAAATAACATAAGTTATATGAAGCCTGTTACAAACCTTAAAGCAATTTGGAAACAATAATCAGTATGATTATTGTTATTATTTCTTGTGCTTTCCTCAAGATCACTTAAGTAATCTTGTATTTACTTGTCTCTTAAGGCGCTGAGTCTCACAGTGAAATGTAAATTTCTTGAGGGTAGGGCAGTTTTCCATTTTTTTTCTCTTTATATTGCTCATTCGTGTCTTAGTACTAGAAAGCTGTTATATACAGAGTATGGAGAAGGCTGTTATGGTTTGTTGTCCTTGGAGATGAAGATCTGTTTGTTGGGTTAGGTCATTTTAAAATCCTCCAACTCTGTTGCCCCCTCCAGAAGAAACCATGAGGGATAAATTGCTGCTGGTGTGAGAGTCCTGATCCCCTAGCCCATATTTCTTACCAAGGTATGCAGAGCAGATGGAGATCATGGTCTGGGAGAAGCACCCACATGCCAAGTTTCTGAACCTGGTGTCGCCTTATGTTGCTGAAACAGAAATATTTAAGGAGTGACATGTTTTCTCTATGACTCAAGGCTTTCTGATTCCTCTTAATCTGTGGGAACTTTGTCCTTCTGGCAACAAAACTTTGGGTGGTTAGATGTTCCGGCTAACCTGCCTGCTTTGGAAGGAAGCCCTTGTATCAAGAAAAGTGGTTTAGCCCAGGCAGGAGCACCAATGTGGAGTCGGCACTGGATGGAGAATCTGGAGGCCCATCCATCTTCTTTCTGCCTGTCTGGCCTTGACAAGTCTCTTTTCTTTCCAGGCTGATGAAGCATGCTTTCTCTTTCATGTGCTCTACCTTCCAACCAAGCTGACTTCCCTACCTGCCAATTCCCATCTACAACCCTCCATGAACGGCATTTGATAGATAGAGTACTGGGCCTGCCCTCAAGAAAACAGAAGTTCAATAGCTGTGTCATTCTAGGTGAGGCACTTTTTCCTTTCTTTGCCTCAGTTTCGTCAACCTTGCCCAGTTGTCTCAAGGAGCAAATGAGATCATATTGGTAAAAACAAAACAAAACAACATAGCACAGTGCCTGGCACATAATAGGTGCTATATAAAGGCTGATTATTCCCTTCCTCCTTTGTCCTCGTCATTTATGTTCCTTGCTAAGGCTATCAGTCATCCTAGATTTAGATAAAGGGGAGGATCTTAAAAGTCATTTAGCCCAACTCCTCATTTATTTTTTCAACTAAAAAGAAATTCTGATCTTAAACACCAAATAGAATCAGCACTTCCATGTCCAGAGGAGAACAGATCAAGAGGATTGCAGATCTCTGTGTATGTGTATAGCTCTTCTCTCTTCTAGGACCATAGCTCTAAGGACCCGAGCTTTTGAGGCTCGGGGCGGGAAGAAATTTGTCCAAGATCACATAGATAGAAAATGTTAGAATCAGCATTTTAACCCAGGGCTCCTGATTCCAAATCCAATACTTTCTTTTGTAACATCCTGAACTGCTCAGTTTCTTTACCTGGGTCTCTTGGAGCCTCTGTCTCTTTTTAGAGTTCAACTGAATTCCCACATTTTGTGAGAGATTTAAGCACGATACTTTTGTACGTTAGCAATTGTGCTGTTACCCCCCCCCTACTCACACACACACTCCATTACTTTGTTTCCCCTTAGGATAAAGTCAGCTCCTTGAGAAGAATGAATGCTTGTTTTTGTTTTTATTTTTGTAACTCCAGCAACAACCACAGCCCTGGACACATAGACATCTAATAAATTTTTGTGTCCCTCCCTCCTTCATTCAAGTTGAGCCACATGGATATCAGTCTACCTCTCTGTAAAATGAAGCAGCTGAACTAGATGATCTCTTAAGTTTTTTTATTTAATTGTCTCTGATAATCTAGGATTTTACACAATTTTTTTACACAGCCCAGGTTAACATGAAATGGTTAAAACTCTGTAATCAATGTCATACCTAGTTCTGACCCTCTTTAGTTGGAATAGACATGTATTGCCCTTCTGAGAATTCGAGATGTAAATGTTGAATTCTTTATTAGATTTTCAGACTTGTTCTTTCCCCTTAAATATCCTCTGAGTCTAAGTCCAATAACATGATTCATTAAAATATTTAAATCAGGCATGAGAAGGACTAATCAAGATAACAGCCTCATCGTGTAGAATAGCATATCTCATATTCCTTCACCATCTGTGATGCCTCTCCCCAAATTAATAAGCTTGGGGTCTGTGGACCTGTGCTGGCAGGAAATTACAGTCAGGGGCCCTTGGTGGAAAAAGTCTGGGCCCTGCTTTGGACGTGTGTGACAAACAAGTTGAGGGAAACATCCATTTGGTCACAGAAATGTTGCTTTAGAGTAGAAGGAAGTTTGCATGTCATCTGATCCAATTCTTTCATCTTAGAGAAGAAAATCAAAGGTAGAGGAGAAGGCCGTAATGAATGGTTAGTTGTCTCTGTGCTAGTAGCCCAGATTAGAGTGCTGGGGCACCATGATGATAACATCCTCCATTTCCCTAGTGCTGTAAAATTTCCAATGTGCCTTTCCTGCGCTTACCCCGCAGGTAGCATGTGCACACATATTCATATCCCCATTATACAGATGAAGAAATGGCAGCTTTAATTGATGCCCATTTTAATGATGTGAGTCATGTTCATGGCCCAGATAGCCACCTCTGTTCCCAGGGATGTCCTGGGATGAGCCACAGCTGCATTGCTGATCCTTCCCTTTTGCTCTGGTCACTCATTATCACCTCCTTCTCTTCAACCATCGCCCATTATCCCATGGCCTGGTGTTCTAGGTGGTGCAGTGTCTGTGACCTTGGTGACCTAGAACACTTTCCCCACATCTTGTTCTAGATCACCCATTGCCTCCTGCCTAATTCTACTTCTCCATTTTCACCTTAGGAAGTTGATGCTTTATATGTATATGTATATGTATATTTATAAGTATATGACTTGACCTTTGTTGCAGTTAAATTTTGCTTTATTAGATCTGGCCTAGCTTTCCAGCCTATCAGGAAACCAGGCAGCAAGATATCAAGTGCTTATGTTCTTCTGGGCACTGGGCATCTAATCCCTGGCCATACAAATCCAAGGAAAAAGAAAAACAATTCCTGCCAACAAGGAGCTTCCCCTTTAATGGGGAAAGATAATACATAGGAAGATGAAAATATGGGAGAAAGAGACCTGTATGGGAACATGGTGGTAAGTGCTACAAGTCTGAAGCACAGCTGAGAGGGGAATAAAGCATGGCTGGTCAGACTTCTCCAAAAGGAAGGCCCGGCAAAGAACTCAACAAAGGGAGAAGGATGTCCCTGGCCGAGAAGTCACTTGGATCATGATACTGAAATTCAGATAATCAGAAGCATAACTTGGCAGGGTATAGTAGAGATGAATACAAATGCTTTATGCTTTTAGTAGGGGAAGCAGGGAGGGAGGAAGAGAAAAAGAGACAGACATAGAGAAACAGACAGAGACAGAGACAAAGAGAAGGAGATGGGGTGAGAGAGAGACAGTGAAGGGGAGAGACAGTGAGAAAGAAGGAAGACAGAGAGGGAGATAGAGAGAGGGAGACAAAGAGATAGAGACAGAGAAGGAGGCATAGAAGCAGAGAGAGACAGAGAGGAGGAAAGACAAAAAGAGAAATAGAGAGAAAGGAGACAGAGAGGGCAGAGAGACAGAGACAGAGAAAGACAGAGAAGGAGACAGACACAGAAAGAGGTAGCACATGAACTGATGCTGAATAAAGTGAGCAGAACCAGGAGAACATTGTACATAGCAACAGCAAGATTATACTATGATCAATTCTTTTGGACATGGCTCTTTTCCACGATGAGGTGATTCAGGCTACTTCCAATAGTCTTGTGATGAAGAGAGCCATCTGTATCCAGAGAGGGGACTGTGGGGACTGAGTGTGGATCACAACATAGCATTTGCACCTTTTTGTTGCTATTGGCTTGTTTTTTTTTTTCCTTCTTATTTTTTTTCCTTTTTGTTCTGATTTTTCTTGCGCAGCATGATGATTGCAGAAATATGTACAGGAGAATGTTTAACACATTCTGGATTACTTTCTGTCTAGGGGAATGGAAGTACAGAGAAGAGAGGGTGAAAAAATTGAAACAAAAAGGTTTTGCAAGGGTGAATAGTAAAAACTATTTTTGCATATATTTTGAAAATAAAAAGCTATTATTAAAAAAGATTTCCCTTGCCTTTCATACTTTCTGAAGTTTTCTTCCCATGTTTTCTGCCATGCCAATTGGTCCTTTTCATGTAATAGTATTAGTTATTGATATTATTATTAATAGTCATCTGTTTACTTTGCACCTGATTTTAGATTTACCTATTTATAGTGAATTTAAAGTTGTTTTCCTCTCAAAATGACACTAATTTGCTTAGTTATCTGTGATTGAAAGATAGCAGAGTGCTTCCTAAACATGGAATGTAAATAAAATGAACTCCCAGATGGTGCCCACTATAGCATCTTGTTCACAACTCAATCACCAAATATTTTGCATAGCTTCTCAATTTCTCCTGCCTTAACATCATCTATTCTAGTCTTAGCACTTTTTCTTCCTATGTCTGGTACCTTAAACCAGTTACATTTGGGACCCTTAGTTTTGTCATGTGTTGAGAAAATTTGCAATATCTCCCTAACAAGATTATAGTGAAGATCAAGTAGGATATAGTAACTGAACTCCTTTCTAAAAATAAAGCTCTGTTCTTTTCATCTGGTGGTGTCTGATGAATACTTGTATTTTGTTTATTGTGGTTCTTAAAGCAAGGTTCCTTTGAGTCGTAGTTCCCTATTGCCTTTCAGATGAAGTGCATGGGATCATAGACCTGGAGGTGGCAAGGATCTTGGAGGCTCTGTAGTTCAGCTTCTTATTTTACAGATGAAGACATTGAGGTACTAAGAGGCTCACACAGCTTATAAATATCTGAGACAGATAGATATCAGTGAACAATGGGAATGATTCATTTAAATTTCTATATTAGAGAACTTGGCTTTTGTAAATTCAGCATCCCCCCCCCATGAGTGGAATTTGGGAGAAATTTCATGTTTTTGTTGTAAACATGAAGGAACATTTGAATAGCAGTTTGCATTATTATGAAAAGATTCACTATGGCTATAAAAATGTGAAGGTAAAGTTAAGATTTCATAGTAGCTGAGACATCCTGAGGTCTAATCAAGCTTTTCCAAATCGCAGTGGTGGCTTTTGAGTTCCCTTGAAAGTGATATTGTAATTCAAAAGCAAGTCATGGTAACGTTCTCTTGCTGTAAATCAGGATAACTACCTATGGTCTTAGGAGATTTGGACCAGTTAAGATTTGTAGGATCATAGGATTGTAGAGTAATAGCTGAATGGGACCTTAGAGTCCATTTGGTTCAATTTCTTCATACTTCCAATGAAGTAACTCATGAGCAGAGAGGTTGTGATCTAAGCTTATGGCCCTAGGGGACTGATACAATGGGTCTTTTAATATTACTGAGTGAGGACACACTACAACTAAATTAGCAAAAGCAAACATAAGCACTCAAAAAAGCATAGTACTGTGGGACATACAAACAAAATGGCTTCCATGATTTGGTAGATCCTGAGGAATTGCTGTGTGGTTGTTAAGCATGCTAATTGTACCATTAGGAAAGATTATATTATATTGGGTTTTTTTGGTTTAAGAAGCTAAGACAGTGTCCTTCTAGAATTATTCTTACCCACATTGTTGAAATTTTAAAATATTTCAGCTTCGAAACTTCGAGTCCATGGAAAATTCCCTTTTGTGGAATGTTTCTGTTCCTTCAGATGTTAAACAAGTGAGATCTTAAATTATTTTTTTTATTGATGAGATAAAATTGCATCCTTACCAATACTTTGTGTGCTACTATTCCATTTGTTTATTTGTTCATTCATTTATATTTTAAAATTTGAAACTTAAATGCTCTCCAAAGGAAAAAAGACATTTCTAAACACATAGCAGAACTTAAAGGGGTTATATGTGAAATCATGAAGCTCCAATTCATATGACTTGTTATTGTAAGGTACATAATACATTCTACATGTTACTTTCAAAACTGCCCTGTTTATTCTTCTTTCGTTTTTTTCTTTGCATCTAAAAGCAATATTTCAGCTGCTATTTTTTTGACATTAGTGTCGCTAGCCCATCTATACACCTCCAATTTAAAAAGCAGTGGAAAAAGCCCTCCACTTTCCTCTCATGTTTATACACTGTTCTCTCTCTCTCTCTCTCTCTCTCTCTCTCTCTCTCTCTCATACACACACACACACACACACACACTAGTTCTAACTACATATATTTTTCTATAATATATATTTTTCTCTTTTATTTTCTCTTTTCTTCCTCCTAAAATCTGTAGAACAGAACTGATTTACTGCCAGCTTATGTGTTTATAGTACCATTTTATAAAGCATGGGAATTTGGGATAGTAAATACAGGATGTTTGAGTTTTCAAATGGAAGAATTGTTTCTATGCCATCATTCACGGGGCCTTATCCAGCATCTACTTAAATGTGGCCAGTCATAGGGAGCTCAGTACCTGTTTCATTTTGAAACAGCTTTGATTATCACAAAGTGAGGCAAATTAGGACTCCTTATGACTTCACCTCCTGGTCCTAGTCGTGTCATCAATTTTTAAAATAGTCTTCTAGGGAATTAACAGTGTACTGACCTTTTCTTTTCCTTCAAGATGAAATTGTCTTAAAAGATAGCCATTTTTACCAAATGGATCAGCAGTCAGGGTGCTCCTTGCTTGAGTTCACTGGGGGGATGTGTTCCATTCAGGGCTCTTTGAAACACTTAGCCCAATGTCAGGAATCAGTGAGCCTGAAATAATGGTTTCAGCTGGCCCAGCTGCCCAGGTTCTGGGGCTGCCCTAGAATGGGGTGTTTTGTAGCTCATGTTCATCAAACCCAGTGCTCTCTGACCCAGAACACTAAAGCTACTTGCTTTGACTGAAGGAATCTTTTATTCTATGTGTGATTGGGATGCTTAGAGCTCCTCTCGTCAAGTTTTCCTTTCCCATTTTACAAAGGAGGAAACTGAGGCCCAATAAAATGAAATGATTTTCCTGAGATGACTAAGGTGTCAGGACTCCAGTTCAAATCCATATTGTCTGATTCATAATCCATGGGCTAGAGGGACAGGGCCCAAGATTGAGGGCCAGAAGATGAGTAATGGGAGTCTAGCTCTAAAAGTTGCCTTATCTCTCTGATGATGAATATGATACTTGGAGGACTCGTAAAGTAAACAGAGCATGAATGAAAGCTGAAGAAAACCTTGTCTCACATGTTCTTCTGACACGTAGTAACTGTGGAGGCTTGGGAAGTCACAATCTCTCTGTTCCTCAATTTTCCCATCTGTAAAAGAGGGTAAATGAAAACATAAGCAACTTTCCCGAGATGCAAGTCAGTTCAACAAGCATTTAGTAAACACATACTGTATGCCAGGCCTTGTGTTACACAGACATAGAGAAAAAAAGAAAACAGAAATGAAACATGAAATTGTCCCTGCCCTTAAGGAATTTATAGGCTTAAACAAACAAACAAAAAAACCCAACAAATTTTACCTCTCTGAGTCTCAGTTTTTCTAGTAGTACAAAAGGGGATAATAATTCATATTATCTTTTTATTCATGAGCAAAGTCCTTTGTAAACCTTAAAGTTCTATATAAATGGGGGCAGCTAGGTGGCGCAATGGATAGAGCACTAGCCCTGAAGTCAGGAGGACCTGAGTTCATATCTGGCCTCAGACACTTATTCCCCAGCTGTGTGACCCTGGGCAAGTCACTCAACCTTAATTGCCTCAGCAAAAAGCAAAAAAAAAAAAAAAAAAAAAAAAAA
>JAJPUD010002494.1:127285-219479 GCA_023553655.1 Myrmecobius fasciatus
CAGCACATCTTGATGCTTCCCACAGGAGGAACAATGTCTCTGCCTTTATTACTCTGCTCCCCACTGACCTCTCCCAATTCAATCATTTGCTGTTGTTACATTTTTAGACTCTAGAAGTGATAAAACTAAATCCTTTTCATGGAAGGAAGAAATCCAGGACCCTTTTTGTGTTGTATAGGTAATGGGGTCCCATATTGAAGTGCTGCCCCAAGATGAGCAGGTCACACAGTGGGGTGGGGTGGAGAACTAATCCATCCTGGCTTGTTTTCAGCAAATGTCTTCTTTGAGAAGCTGAGGGATCGCAGAAGTCATACTGATCCGATCCCATAAAAATAGGACACGAACAGAATTTCTTTCTTCTGGGCAGCCATGGGGTTCTTTAAGCATTTGCAAGGATGGGCTTGATGATACCTTAGAATGGTCCAAACAGAGCTGTCTCTATGCTAGGTAACCACCGGCAGCATTGAAGCTGCTTTGTCTCAGCTTAGGAACCGGCATGCCCAATGCACTGTTTGGCATTGGGTCTTTCGACTACACACAGATGCTTTCTCTTGTTTGAATATTCGTACAAGCAAAGAGCCTTTGAATTCTTCTATAGAATTCAGTGTTCATTGGCAGTAAGATGGGATTATTGATATTATCATTGTGATGGATATCAGGAGGAAGGCAGCAGTCTCTTAAAAGTGAAATGCCACAGTGGAAAGAGTTCTGGCTCTGGATTCAGAGGATCTGGGTTCTGAGCCTCTTTTTGTTTATTACCTCTCTGTCCTTGGTTCAGCTCTGTGAGTTTTGATTTCTTCCTCTGTAAAATGAGAGGGTTGAACTGGATAGCCCCTGAGGTCCCTTCCAGCTGTGGAGCTAGGAGCCTATGAGTGATCTCATTGAAGTCACTTCAGCTCCCTGGGCCTCAGTGCCCTACTCTGTAAAATGAAGGGCTGTGACTAGATGGCATCAAAAGTTCTTTCCAGCTCTAAATGATATTAAGTAAATCATTTAGATTCCATTTAGAAGTCTTCTTGGACCTTAGTTTCCTCCTCTATAACCTGAGAGAGTTGGACAAGATAGCCTCTGATGTTTTTTTCTCTAGGTTTACATCTATGAGCCTATATATTTAGAAGCTCAGTGGTTCGTTGGTGGCAGACCTAATAATGGGGCAAGATATAACCTGGATTTTATTGGTAAAGGAAACTCTGAGATGAGGAAATTCCCTCTATCAAGATGGGGCAGCACCTTCTCTACCACACAACAACCTAGAAGTTGTTGCTTCAAACATTGGGAATTGGAAGTGATTTGGCCAGGCTGAATGTGGAAGTTGAACCCTTGGGTATGAGCCCTGAGGTCAGGCCTGTGCATTATGCCATGCTTCTTCTCCATCTTATAATCACAATATTGATGTTTCTATGTGGTGTTGATATAGCCTGTTACAATCTACAAACTACTTTGATATTTAAAGTATCTTGTCTGTGAGGTAAGTAGTATAGATCTATTGGAGTTGTTAATACTTATGCTCTAATACTGTTAATACTTAGGCCCAGTGGGCCTCCAAGCATAAGCCACATCCAAAGCCTCCCCAGAAGTTCACCTGGGCCATATATTGGACCATAACTTACTCTTGCTGCCTGATGGCTACTATTGCATTTCTCCATTTCTTTGCCAATGTGAGTATGTTAAAGTACCTAATGATTAAAGGCCTTCCAAGAGAGAGACAAGTATAAATAAGGTCACCACTGTTTGCAAATGCACATTCCCAGAGGGTTAATGACTTGCCCACCCTCTTGCAGCTCTTGAATAAGGTCTTCCAACCCAATGTGTGCCCTGACTTAGAGTTGCTTTTTTGTTTTCCCCATATTGTTTTATTTTTGTTTCAAATCCTAAGCATCTGTGAGTCATTCTCTAGCAATCTTCACCTGCCTTCCATGCAAGTGAATTGCATCAGTTTTCTTTAAGAAGAGTCGCTATGATTTTGTTGCAATAACTTGGGTTTCTTTAGTGCTTTAAGGCTGATAGGACCCCCCCAATAGCTTTAATGTGCTCATGTGATCAGAACTGCATAGCTTTAGAGCTGGCAAGGTCCTCGGAGTCCATCCAGTTAGATTTCCTCATTCCCAAATGAGGTAGCTAAGGTCCAAGGAGATGATGGGGTTGGTCCAAGGTCACACAGGCAGTAAATGACAAAGCACCTTCTCCATTTATTGGCATTTGAGCCAAAATGATTGCCAGGGTGGATTTTCAGGTTATTGTTGACCTTCTTCGGGACAGTTGGAGCATTATCAGAGAAAAGAAGAAGCAAATAAGTTGGCCTTGCATATTTTTTTGTGAGACAGAGGCATAGAATACCCAAGTCAACTTTGAAAAATCAGCCAAGCTTAACTCTCTCACTGTTGAGATAAGGATGTTGGGGACTTGAGAAGGGGCAGTGCTTTGTCTAAGGTTCGGTGACCAGGCAGGACAGAAGTTTCTTTAGATGTCAGTCTTCCCAACTCTTTATCGAGGGCTGTCTTTATTCTCTCCCATTGCTTTCCAGAGTGACTTCACATCACCTTCTGATGTTCTTGCCAGTATCGGCAACTCAGATGCTTATGTTTTAGAAGTCAGAAGTGCAGATTCAATTGAGTTAAATTCTTCCAAATACCTCAAAACTCTTCAAGCTGCCAGAGGTAGCTCATAGCCTTCCAAAAGCATTGCTGGTGTACAAAGTACTTCACTTGTCTTGCTTGAAGCAGTGTGCCACAATGGAAATACCCCTGAATTTTGCATCAAGGGTCTGTGGTTACATTGGGACCCTGCAGCCCTAGTGCCCACATGATCTTGGCCTTCTCCTTTGTGGCCTTAGTTTCCTTACATGTAAAATAAAAAGGGAAGGGTGACTTACCAGTCTCTTCCTCCAAATAACATAGTGAGGTAGGCAAAGCAAGTATTGTGCCTATTTTTTTATAGATGAAGAGACAGAGAGGTGAAGTCCCTTGGCCATTGTCCCATGGTTACCAAGGTGCAGAGCTGAGACAAGGATTAGATGTTTTGATTCCAAATATATATATATTTGGATATAAGGATAAAGGAATATAATATATATTCCTTTGCTGGCAGTGACCAGAGTTTGTCCCCTAACTCTTTCCAGCTGCCCCATTATCAAGTCAGGGCCGCTTGAGAAGAGAAAACTGTCCCCTTCCCTTAACACAGCCCATTCCATATTCAAAATATTTCAGAGAGCTGAGTGAGAACAGGATTTTCAGTTCCAAATGGGATTAATGTGATGGGAACATTGTACAGTTAAGCTGTCCACCTGTCTTTTAGGGCAGAGAGAACCATATGAAAACAGGCATATTTTCTTGATGAAATTAGCATAACATCTGTCTGACCCTAAAAGCAGTCACCAGGTGTCTCATCTAAGCGCCAGTCCAGCTGAATATGGACAAGGCTCTAAGCTGCAAGGCTGGGTACTCACGTATCATTTTGATCCCAGATACCCACAAAGAGCATCTCCCTCCCTCTACACTGAAGTATTAACAGGACATATATCTAATGTGATTCTGACAATAATGTTAATACCATGGAAATGGCATTGGGAGGATGAAAGCTTAGAACCTGCCCTATTTATTTGAAAAATAGTCATTTGAAATGAGATTAATTATATGCTGAAGATAATGACAGGATTAAAACTGCATATCAGTTAATGAAGGACATTTAGTGCAAATGAATCTAAAAGGTTTGTTTTTACATGTTGGTCTTAATGCTCTTGGCTTAATCAACCTTGGGACCATGGTTTTATTAGACATCCTAATAGGAGGTGAAAGGATTTTTATGGAGCACTTTTGGCACAAGTGGATTTGGAACTTGGGGAAAATGGTAGGTGAACCTCTCTGTTTCTTCCCAATTTCTAATACGAGGAGGAAGTAGAATATTATATAATGCTTTGATGGGATGGTCCTGGGATCAGAAGCTAGCAGCAGACCCCCCTGCCTGGTCTGAGAGGAACACGAAGGGGTCCTTGGACATTTTCAAATTGATACTGGATAAGCATTTATTGGAGATGTTAGATGTTCATAGTTTGAGAGCTGAAGGGAGTTCTGGAAGTTGTCAAGTCCAACCCTCATATTTTACAGAACAGCAAACTGAGGCCCAGAGAGGTAAAGGTCAAACACATGATTCCAGAACCTTGTTTCTGAGACAAGATGCCTGTAGCTGAGCTGGCAGACAGGCTGTTAGGCTTGGTCAAGGCACAACACCTTTACATGCAAGAAGCAGGACAAGGCACTAAACACTGCTTGGGAATGACCTGACTGTTCCCCAAGAGTGTTACTTTCAGAGGTGCTTCCACTTCATTTAAAGTCTACTGACAGTAATCTCTCAAAAGGAGAGGGAGCCCTCTCTGGGAAGCTAGCTACTAGAACTAACCAGTGCTAGGGAGGACAGCAATATGTTATTCCCTTGATCCTCTCTGCAGTTAGACAGGGCTCAGGGCTGCCAGCTGCCCACCCCCTCTTCCCCCCCCCCCACTGCTTTGCTGTGTGGGGGCACTGGCTGCTAGGTAAAAAAGAACTGTAGGATACAGTGATAACAGGGGATCAGGACTCCCTTTGCCGTTCCCTCTGTACCCCATTCCCTAGTCCCCCCCTCCCTCTGAGGTCGCCTCTCATTGATACTGTGGATATCTTGTATGTACTTTGTTGTTTGCATGCTGTGCCTTGCAGTCTCCCTTCTCCCCCAATTAGAATGTGAGCTCCTTGAGGGCAGCTACAGTGTTTTTGCCTTTCTTTGTATCCCTAGTACATCATCAATAAATGCCTGCTAACTGATTAACTCACCTTTCTCTAGCATTTTTCAAGGTTTACAAAACACTTTTTTTTTTCAAAAGGACCCTGGGAGGGAGATGGTACAAATGGGAGTGAGGATCAAATCCAGATTTTCCAGATTTTCAGATTTGATTTAATGTGCTTTTTTCATTCTACCAGATGGCTGCTCATGAAAAGCTGGTGCTCCTCTTCTTTCTGCTTTCTTCCTTTCTTCTCCTTCTCTTCTCTATCCTTTTTCCTCACTCTTTTCTTTCCCCTTTCCTTTTATCTTCTTTCCCATTCCCTCCCATCTCCTGTTATTTTCTCTTACCTTGCCTGTGTTTATTTTTTCTCTTTTTCTTCTATTCTTCCTTTTCTTCCCTTCTTCTGCTTCTTTCCCATCTCCCTTTTCCTTTTTCATCTCTCTCTTCCCCCTCCTTTTATTCTTCATTATTCCTCTTCTTTCTCATCTCTTCCTACCTCCTCTGTCTTCTCATTTCTTTCCTTCCCTCTTCTTCCTTTCTCCTTCTCCCTCCTTTTTCCCTTCTCCTTCTCTTCTTCCTCCTCCTCCTTTCTCCTTTCTCCCTCCTCCTCGTTTTTCCCTCTTCCCCCTTTCTCCCTTTTCCATCTTTCTCCCTCTTCCCCCTTTCTCCCTCCTCCCCTTTCTCCTTTCTCCCTTCTCTCTCTTTTCTCCTCTCCTTCTGCTCTTCTATCCTCATGATTATTTCTGCACTGCATCCTCTCCCTCTGTAGCTGGCCTCTCCTGGCCTGTCTATGCTCTAAGCAGCCAGCCCTGATTTATGATGGTTCACAAGAGGGGATGAGAGGGGACAAAGCCTCATTTACATTAAGAGCAATTGTGAATTAGGTTCTGGGGCTGAATGTTAAAATGAATTCATCATTAATGAGCCAATAAAAGATATCAAAAGACAAATTGGCTGAACTTCACTGGCCTATTTCATTCTGTCCCCAAGAAACAAAGTATTTAATGGAGAGGCTGCCAAATGATAAATACTTTCTGCTCTTTGTACCTCAAGGGAAAAAAGCATAGCCTGAGACTGGCCTCCCCCAGTGAAAACATTCCTACCTGGGCAGAGGAGGGGGAGGCTTCAGACCCCGGCCCTGCTAAAGTCCAGTGGGGATTCTGGTCCAGGGGGCCCTTGACATTTGTGCCTTGCAAGCTTCAGTGTTAGAATTCTGGGCTGTGGACTTCTAGGCCCCCCTTTTCAAAGTTGTGCTGAGCAGGGCCCCGGGAACCCCCAGTTCTGGACCTTATGATACAGCGGCACTGGCTGTTCTTCCATTTGCAGATTCTGGCCGTTTTCACTGGGTCATCCCCTCTGCATGGAATGTTCTCCCTCTCCATTTTGGCCTCCTGGCTTCCTTCAGATGGGAGTTAAAATCCTGCCTTGTATAGGAAACCTTTCTAGCATCTCCCTTATTTAGAGCAACTTCCCGATGTTTATTATTTGCTACTTATCTTCTATGTATAGAACTTGTTTGTAGCTAAATGTTTGCTTGTTGTCTCTCCCATCAGATTGTAAGCTCCTTGAGAGTAAGATCTGTGTTTTACCTTTTGTTGTATCCCTAACACTTAGCTTTGTGCCTGGTACATAGTAGGCGCTTGATAAATGTTTATCAACTGCCTGCCCTACAATGCAAGGCACATGGCAGGCAGTTGATAAATACTTGTTGAATTGAAATGGATTGGATTCCCATTTTACACATTAGTAAACTGAGGCTCTGGAAGATGGTTTGACTTGCCCTTGGTCTTGCTCCCTGGGCCAGTTCCCTGGCCCTCCTGACTAACTCCTCCTGGGAATTCCTTTGCCTAGCAGGCTTCTGGAGGGCCCAGTCTAAGTGCTCTTGATGGCATTCTCTGTCCCTTCCCTTCAAACTCCAGGCTTCCCCCTAGGCTGCTAGATATTGTGGATTCTTTTTATCTAGCAGGCACTTTCCTCACCCTAACTCCTTTGAGTCCATGTAAATATCCCATTTTCTGTGTGAAGAAACTGAGGTTCAGAGGACCAAAGCAACCAACTCTCCCGGTAACAAACAGATGCCACAGCCTCTAAGCTGTTGCCCTTTTTCCTGAGTCCCAGGTCCTGGCTTCTTTTAGAGACCAAGTTGTGTCTGCTCTGTGGCCACGATTCAAAGACTCCCAGCCCACTGCTCAGGTGTGCCAGGGAAGGATTCTTTCTTCACCTGGCATGCTCAGAGATCCAAATGTTTAGAGTTGGAAGCAGAAGACCTTAGAGTTCACCCAGTGCGGCCCTCTTATTTTGAAGATGAGGAAACTGACAGTTCAAACGATTTGGCAGTCATAATTTGAACTCGGCGCTTCTGATTCTAGATCACTCTCTCTTCCTCCTCTCCTTTGTGTAGCCAGATCCATTGCTTCATCACTGTAGCATCATCTCAACCACAGACATATTGCATGTTGGGAATTCGAATTGATCACGGTGTGTTGTGTTGTTCTCGAGATCGCATCTGTCTTAGGTGGCACTTGGGTTATGCTTGACTTAACCCAACACATTTTGCCTGCTGTGAACTTGTACAGAAGCATCAGGCTTGAGTCTGGTAGAAAACGTTTTCTGGAACAGGCAAAGAGGAATCGGCGAGTCTGATGGACATCAGGGGCTTTGTTGCGGGGTCGCTAGCCTGCAAGGCAGCCCTTTCACTCCTTTCAGAGAGGCTTAATCAGCTTTTGGGTGGCCCGGGCTTGCTGCTTTCTAAAGCTTTATGGGGATCAATCAACTTGAACAGCTTTCATTAAAGCCCTTAGCATGGGGTAGATACTGTGCTGGGTACTGGGGATACACAATTGAAATACCCCCAGTGGGCAGCTTATGTCCTACTGAGGCACAGCTAAATCAGCCAAAATGTAGGCAAAATTCCAGGCAGCACGGTGGAAAGAGCACTGGATCTGGGGTCAGAAAACCAGCTCTCTTCTTTATTCCCTGGATCTTCAGGCCTGGACCCTTCCCTTTCTCAGGCTTTTGCTTCTTCATCCATAAAATGAAGTCCCTATATTTGATGTCTTCTCTGTCCCCTTCCAACTGGATATGGATGATCCTTCCTCCGGCTCATTAGCCAGGTCACTGCTAGAGTTAGGCCTCAAATCCTGTGCTGCCCATGCTGGGATCTTCTCTGGGACTTAGAAGTCCCAAGAAGTGCAGATTTCCTGTTGGATGCTTACAGCCCCTTCCTCTCCCTAAGGCTTCTTAGACTTTCCTTTCTTTCCCAGAGCCTAGGATCCAGACTCCCTCAGTGGTACCCCTCAACTTCCAGCTGAATGCCTTTGCACTGGGCTCTCAAGTGCCCAAAATGCCCTCCCCAGTGCCCAAAACACTCATCCCATTGACCTCCCTCCCGGCTTCCCTGCAGTCTCAGCTAAAATCTGGCTTCTGCATTGACTGCCTGTCAGTTTCCCCAACTGCTAATGCCTTCATCCTTGATATTATCTCCCCTGATTTTTGTATAAGTCTTGGATGTATCTAATTATTTTATGGCAATTCTCCCAATAGAAAGTATTCTTCCCGAGGGCAGACTCTGCTTTTTTGATTTTTTCATTGTACTCCTAGCTGCTTATTAGCGCAGTGGCCAGCATTCTTAATCAATGCTTGTTGACTGACTGATGCACTGGGGTGGGATGATGAGAAAGGACACAGCCTCCAAGCTCTTCTCAGCTCTGGAGACATGAGCCCAGACATTACCCCAAGGGGCAGGCAATTTCAGGCCAGGTAACAGAGTTCATTCTAAATGCAATGAATGTCGCCCGGCGGTGAAAGGGAAGGGCTTTGTGATCTGTGATTTCCTCAGTAGAGCCTTGGCAAACTGGCAGAAACCTGTGGTTCCCCAGTCCCAAAAGACTTTTGGACTACTGTTCAAATAGAAGGACAAACTGGGGCTTCAGAGGAGCGCCCCCCCCCAAACCATCATATAACCCTGTGTCATTCTGGACTGAGATCCTACCAGGTGTGTGCCAAGGATGTCCATGGGCCTTCCCACACCATTCAGGCTGGGAAACTGCCCTGAGCCCATAGACCTCCAGCTCCTAGCTGGTCTGTCCTGAGAGGAAGCCCAAGTTCCCTTTCTCCACTAGGCTCAGGTGATTATAGAATTTTGAACTAGAAAGGCTTATAGAGCTCATCTGTCTTGCTCCTTTCCCTATCTTTTTTTAAAACAAGAAAATGGGGAAGCACAGTGAAGTTAAGCAATTATTTTAAGGCCCTCAGATATTCTATAACCAACAGGGCCTAGGATCCAGCCCCGGTCCTCTTTCCCACAATCTCATTCTGCTTCTCTCTGACTGTCATAAACAGGTGGGCCATTTGGGCTGAGAAGCCGCAAGGATGACATTTCAAGATGCTGGGGAGCTGACACACAGCCAAGAGGGAACATGTGGGCTGACTTAATTGTCCCACTCTTTGAGGATAAATTACATGGGGCAGTAGCTTATTTTCTTGATAATGTACTAGCTGGCAGGTGCGGACCATGTCTCAGGCGCTGTGTGAATAATGACCAGATGTGGCATCTTTGGGAAGATTATTCATGAAGAAAAGCTGGAGGATCGTGGGACTTTTGCTTCTTTGCATTCCAAAGTCTGATTCCATACCTAACTTCTCATTCCAAAGCTGTATTCTTTCCCTTGTAAAGACTAATGATTTTCTAAAGCTACTTTGTAATTTTCCTCTGATGCACATTAATTGTGTGACCCTGGGCAAGTCACTCCTAATGCTCAAGGCAGTTCTTTAAGAAAAGATATTCTGAAAGAGCAAGGGTTATCTGACATCCTCCCACTTTTCTCTGCTCCCATGGCCATGACCCCACTTAATGCTTGATCGCCCTCACCCAGACTATAGCAGTAGTTTCCTTCTCCTTTCCATCCTCCACATAACTGCCAAAGTGATCATTTTAAAATGCACACGTGACCATTCTCCAGAAGCTTCACTGGCTCCCTATTGCCTCAGTAATAAAATATAAATTCCTCAACTAGTCTCTGTAGCCCTTTACAATCTGTCCTTCCAAGCTGTTTTCACAGGACTCTCCATTTGTGTATTTGGCCTGTTTCCTGTTTGCAGCATTCCCCAGTCCTTTATGTTGGTGGCTTCTGTGTCAATGAGCTACAACTGACCTGGAGAAGCCAAAGTGGGAGCCGGTCGGAACAGTTTCCTTGGCCCCACTAAACTGAATCTGTGAAACATGGAGATCAAGGGAGTGAAAAACCTGGATGTGCCAGAAATTCGCCTTTGGCCTGTGATTCCCCTGGGTTTTCTGAAGCTTCTGCCTTGTGGGGAAGAATCCAAGGGTTGGGTACGTCAGAAATCTGGCTTTAAAAAGAGGAATGGGACTTGACTTTACCCCAAGTTGCTTGTCTGATCTTAGTCAATTTCCTTAACCTCTCTAGCTCTCAGTTTCCTCTTTTGTCAAAAGAGGAATTTGGACTCTGTGGCCTTGGAGTTTCCTTCTGCCATAGATCTGGGGTCCTTTGAACCTCTGTGTGGCCTTGAGTAAAGTCACTTATACTCAGTGATGAGATTGTGCTAGATTACTGCTGAGGTCCCTTCTAATTCTGAATCTCTGAGCCCATGATCCTAAGTGTGATGTTGGATGTCTCTGGGCCTCAGTTTCCTCATCTGTAAAATCAGGGGGGTAAAATTCGATGAAAGATTCGATGACCACAAAGGTCCCTTCTGACTCACACATGTGATCCCATGTGTAGCCTTTGGGCAATCCCCTTGCTATCACCGAGACTCAGTTTCCTCATCTGTAAAATGAGGCAGCTGGGCTAGGATGGTCTCCGAGGTCTCTTCCAACTCTAGATCGTGGATTCGATGCAGGACCTTGGACAAGTCACTTCACCTTCTGGGTCTCAGTTTCCTCCTCTGTAAAATGAGGGGGCTGCATTAGATGAACTGTGAGGTCGCCTTCCAGCTCTATATAGATGAGTCGCTTATCCTATGTGTGACCTTGGGCAAGTCACTTCACTTGCTGAACCCCAGTTTCTTCCTCTGTAAAATGAGGGGTTTGGTCTAGAATGGACTGTGAGGTCGCCTTCCAGCTCTCCATCGACGCTCCTGGGATCCACATACAGGGTGCCCCAAAAGTCTTTGTGTAGTTTTAAGCTATTAAAGCTTAAACTGTACTAAGACTTTTGGGACACACTGTACTTGTACTTCAAAGATTGTATGAACTCATCAGTGTGGGCACCCGTATCCCCAGTGGGAATTGCAAGCTCTGCGTGCCCTCTTCTCCTGGCTGAATCCTGTAAGACTTGTGTCTGTGTCAGAACTCAATGAACACTTTGTCCAAAAAGTTGTTTCCTTGACAGTAAAAAGATTTGAAAAGCAATTGGGCTATGATATCTTTCCTTTCGTTTGCCTTTTTTTATTATTTGTTTTTTTAAATTGTTTTTGAGTTCTTTCTAGAACTGCTATAATGACCCAGAAAACTTCATAACCTGTTTGAGAAGTCTCAAGTTTTGAATGTCATTTTTATTATGTGGCAGAAAGTTTCCCTAGTTTTCCCTGTCCCCCCTTCCCCACCCCTTCCTCCTTTAAGGCTTATTTCAAAAGAGTAAAATTTTAATTGATTAATCTCCTTAAATGTAGCATTCCTGGCAAAGAAATAAGGGACAGAGAAGAGTTGTATAGTCAAGTTTTCCATCACTTTTTCCCCCATGCCATGCGTTGAATATTACCATGATTGAAAACATTACATTCATTGGTCACTTGGGCAAGGGACTGACTGGATTTCTCAGAGGGTTTTTTGTCCTTATTTTGAAAAGGATGTCCTAAAATTGTATTACTTGCAACTTCTTCCTTGGCACCTTTCCTTAACACTGCCCACATACCCCCTGCTGTGAGGTCTTCTCCAAGCGATCTCCTACCACATTATACCTGTTTTGCATGGTGATATTCAAATTTGTAAGTGGTATACTTATAATTCTCATTGCCCTGTACATTTATAGGTTCCCTGTCTTAATGTACCTTTGTCCCAGGTAGCTCAGTAAGGACTTGAGAAAAACATTGTACCCAAAGAACCTCATTAATCACTGAAATCTTTTGAATGGTGAAAGATGTAGTTGGAGTTTAGGAGGAAAAGTAGTGGACTTGAAATCAGTATCCAGAAATCATATTCCAGAATTGACATAAACTGTCTATTTAGCCTTGGCCAAGATCCTTCATCTCTCTGAGCCTCAGTTATCCTCATCTGTAGAATGAGGATAATATTTTTCCTAACCTACTTTCACTGGGTTCCAAAGGATGAGCAACAACCAAAAGGAAAACATGTTTTCAATTGTCTCAAGCTTTGAACATCACTTTTATTATTTATGTGGCAGAAAGTTTCCCTCTTTCCCTGTCTGCTTGTCCCAAACCTTCCACCAATAAACTTTATTTCAAAAGAGTAAATTAATATTTGATTAATCTCTTTGAATGTACCATTTCTAGAAAAGAAATAAGGAAGAGAGAAGGGTTGCTAAACTGAAGTTTTCCATCACTTTCTTATCCCAAACCATGACGTGAATATTTCCATGATGGAAATTTATATTTTCATTGATCACTGAGCCAAGGGGCTGACTATGGAATCCTCAGAGGGTTTTTTATGCTTATTTTGAAGGGGAGTGACCTAAAATTATATAACTTGCTGCCTCCTTCATGGTACCTTTGCTTAACATTGCCCCCATACCCCCTGTTGTGAGGTCTTCTCCAAGTGATTTCCTACCACATTATACTTATTTTGTATATTCAAATTTGTAAGCGGCATGCATATAATTCTCATTGGCCTATACATTTATAGGTTCCCTGTCTTATGTACCTTTGTCCCAGGCAGCTCAGTAAGGATTTGAGAAAAAACATTGTACCCAAAGAACCTCATTAATCACTGAAATCTTTTGAATGGTGAAAGATATGGCTGGAGTTTGGTAGGAAAAGTAGTGGACTTGAGATCAGTATCCTGATTCATGTTCCAGAATCAACATGAATTGTTGATTTTGCCTTGGCCAAGATCCTTGATCTCTCTGAGCCTCAGTTATCCTCATTGTAGAATGAGGATAATATTTTTCCCAAACTACTTTCACTGGGTTGCAAAGGATGAGCAACAACAAAAAGGTAAAGATTGTGTCCGTTATGTCGCGTTTTGTACATCACTTTCATTGTTTATATGGCAGAAAATTTCCCTCTCTTTCCCTGTCCTCCTTGCCCCAACCTTTCCTCCTGATTTCAAAAGAGCAAATTTTTAAATGATTGATGTCCTTGAATGTCACATTTGTAGCAAAGAAATAAGGAAGAGAGAAGAGCTGCTAAATTCAAGTTTTCTACCACCTTTTCCTCCCATGCCATCAGTTGAATATTTCCATGATTGAAATTCATATTTTCATTGATCTCTGAGCAAGGGGCTGACTCTGGATTTCTCAGAGGGTTTTTTGTCCTTATTTTGAGGAGGACTGGCCTAAAATTATGTTATATGCCACCTCCTTCTTGGTACATTTCCTTACCACTGCCCCCAAACTCCCTGCTGTGTGTTCTTCTCCAAGTGATCTGTTACATTATATTTGGTTTGTATGCTTACATTCAAATTTGAAAGTGATCTATGTATCATTCCCATTGGTCTCTATATTTATATATTCCCTGTCTTATGTGCCTTTGTCCCACTTAGCTAAGTAAAAATTTGATGAAAAAAAATTGTACCCAAAGTACCTTATTAAGTTTTTGAATGGGGAAAGACGTAGCTGGAGTTGGAAAACTAGTGGACTTGATATCAGTATCCAGATTTATTTTCCAGAATCAACATGAACTGTCTCTTTAACCTTGACCAAGACCCTTGGCCTCTCTGAGCCTCAGTTATCCTCATTTGGTAGAGTAGGGATAATATTTTTCCCTTCCTAATTCCACTGGATTACAAAGGACAAGCAACAACTAAAAGGAAAACATTTTATCAATTGGCTTGATCTTTGAACATGGCTTTCATTGTTTATGTGGCAGAAAGTTTCCTTCTCTTTCCCTGTTCTCCTTGCCCCTCCCCTTCCTCCTTTAAGACGTTTCTTAAAAGAGCAAATTTTTAATTTATTAATCTCCATGAATGTAACATTTCTAGCAAAGAAATAAGGGGCAGGGAAGAGTTGCTAAATTCAAGTTTTCCATAACCTTTTCTTATCATGCCATCAGTTGAATATTACCATGATTAAATCAATGTTTTCTCTGATCACTGGGCAAGGGGCTAACTCTGGATATCTCCTAGGTTTTTGGTGCTTATTTGAAGGAGCGGGTGCCTAACATTGTTTTTCCCGCCATATCTTTCACAATACTTTTCTTTAGCGCTTAGCTCCCATACCCCGTGCTGTGAGTTCTTCTCCATGTGATCTGCTACAACATTATATTTGTTTTATATGCTTATACTCAAATTTGTAAGCAATATACTTATCATTCTCATTGCTCTATATGTTTATAGGTACCCTTCCTTATGTACATTTGTCAGGGGAAGCTAAGTAAAGACATGAGAGAAACATTGTATCCAAAGTACCTTATTAATCACTAAAACATTTGAATTGTGAAAGATGTAGCTGGAGTTTAGAAGGAAAATAGTGGACTTGAAATCAGTATTCAGAATCAGTGTGAACAGTCTGTTTAGCCTTGGCCAAGACCCTTGATCTCTCTGAGTCTCCATTGTCCTCCTCTGTAGAGCTGGAATAATAATTTGGGTTGCAAATAATGAGCAATAACAAAAAGGAAAACATTTTGTCAATTGTCTTGAACTTTGAACATTGCTTTCATTATTTATGTGGCAGAAAGTTTTCTTCTCTTTCCCTGTCCTTCATGCTCCACCCCTTTCTCCTTTAAGGCTTATTTCAAAAGAGCTAATTTTTAATCTCCATGATTGTAATATTTGTAGCAAATAAAAAAGGAAGGGAGAAGAGTTGCTAAACTCAAGTTTTCCATAACTTTTTTCTCCCATGCCTTCAGTTGAATATTTCCATAATTGAAATTTATATTTTCATTGATCACTCAACAAGGGGCTGACTCTGGATTTCTCAGAGGGTTTTTTGTTCTTATTTTCAGGAGGATTTGCTTAAAATTGTGTCACTTGCCACCTCTTTCTTGTTACATTTCCTTAGCACTGCCCAATACCCCCTCCTGTGAGGTCTTTTCCAAATGATCTCTTACTACATTATAGTTGTTTTGTATGGTTATATTCAAATTTTAAGTGATATACTTATGATTCTCATCGGTCTCTACATTTATAGGTACCCTGTCTTATGTAACTTTGTTCCAGGTAGCTCAGTAAAGACTTGAGGGAAAGGTTATACCAAAACACCTCATTAATCCCTGAAGTCTTTTGAATGGAGAAAGATGTAGCCAGAGTTTAGAAAGAAAAGTAGTGGACTTGAGATCAGTATCCAGATTCATGTTCCAGAATCTACATGAATTGTCTATTTAGCCTTTGCCTAGACCATTGTTGTCTCTGAGCCTCAGTTGTCCTCATGTACAAAATGAGGATAATATTTTTCCCTACCTACTTTCACTGAGTTGCAAAGCTTGAGCAGCAAGAAAAAGATAAACATTTTTTGCTTTATGTTGAGCTTTGAATATCAATTTCATTATGTGACGAAAAGTTTCCCTTTCCTTCCCTGTCCTCCTGCCTCACCCTTTTCTTTTTTAAGGCTTATTTCAAAAAGGCAAAATTTTAATTTATTAATCTCCTTGATTGTAATATTTCTGGCAAAGAAATAAAGAAGAGTTGGTAAACTCAAGTTTTCCATCACCTTTTTATCCCTTGCCACCAGTTGAATATTATCATGATGGAAATACGTATTTTCACTGATCATTGGGCAAGGGGCTGACTCTGGATTTCTCAGAAGGTTTTTTGTCCTTACTTTGAGGGGCAGGTGCCTAACATTGTTTTACCTGCCATGTCCTTCATGATAATTTTCCTTAGCAAGATCCACCATACCCCCTGCTGTGAGCTCTTCTCCAAGTGACCTCCTACCACACTATATTTCTTTTATATGGTTATGTTCAAATTTGTAACCAATATACTTATCATTTTCATTTGTCTCTACATTTATATGTACCTTATCTTATGTAACTTTATCCCAGGTAGTTCAATAAAGAAAAATTGTACCCAAATAACCTCAATAATCATTGAAATCTTATGGATGGTCAAAGATGTAGCTGGAATTTAGAAGGAAAATTGTGGACTTGAAATCAGTATTCCAATTCATGTTCCAGAATCAATAGGAATAGTCTATTTAGCCTTGGTCAAGACCCTTGTTCTCTCTCAGCCTGTTGTTCTCATCTGTAGAGTTGGAGTGATATTTTCCCTTCCTACTTTCACTGGGTTGCAAAGGATGAGCAATAACAAAAAAGAAAACATTTTTTCATTTGTCTTGAGTTTTGAACATCACATTCATTATACGTGTGGCAGAATGTTTCCCTCTCTTTCCCTGCCCCCCCCCGCCCCACTGCTTCCTCCTTAAAGACATGTTTCAAAAGAGCAAATTTTTAATTGATTAATCTCCTTGAATGTAACATTTCTAGCAAGGAAATAGTTGACAGAGAAGAGTTGCTAAACTCAACTTTTCCATCACCTTTCTCTCTCATGCCTTCAGTTGAATATTTCCATGATTGAAATTCATATTTTCATTGACCACTGGGCAAGGGGCTGACTCTGGATTTCTCAGAGGGTTTTTCTGTCTTTACTTTGAGGAAGAGTTGCCTAAATTGTATTCCTTGCTACCGACTTCTTGATCCCTTTCCTTAGCACTAGCTCCATACCCCCTGCTGTGAGGCCTTCTCCAAGTGAACTCCTGCTGTATTATACTTGCTTTCTCTGTTTATATTCAAATTTGCACGCAAAAAACTTACTCTAATTGGTCTCTACATTTGTAGGTATCCTGTATTAGGTATCTTTGCTCAGATATCTCAGTTAAGACTTGAGAGAGACATTGTACCAAACAAAGCACATTAATCACTGAAATCTTTTGAATGGTGAAAGATGTAGCTGGAAGTACAAAGGAAAAGTAGTGGACTTGAAATCAGTATCCAGATTCATATTCCAGAATCAACATGAACTGTCTATTTTGCCTTGGCAAAGTCCCTTAATTTCTTGTTCCCCTGTACAATGAGGATACTATTTTTCCCCACCTACTTTCACAAGTTGCAAAGGTTAAGTAACAAGAAAAAGGTAAAGATTTTGTCCACTATGTCAGTCTTTGTACAGCACTTTCATTATGAGACAGAAATGTTTCCCTCTCTTTCCTTGTCCCCCCTGCCCTACCACTTCCTCCTTAAAGGCTTATTTCAAAAGAGTAAATTTTTAATTGATTAATCTTCTTGAATGTAACACTTGTAGCAAAGAAATAAGGAAGAGAGAAGAGTTGCTAAACACAAGTTTTCCATCACCTTTTTCTCCCATGCCATCAATTCAATATTTCCATAATTTGAAATTCATATTTTCTTTGATCTCTGGGCAAGTAATTGACTCTGGATTTCTCAGAGGGTTTTTTGGCTTTATTTTGGGGAGGAGTTGCCTAAAATTGTATTACTTGACACCCCCTGCTGTGAGGTCTTCTCCAACTGATCTCCTACTACATTATACTTGTTTTGTATGGTTTATTCAAATTTGTGAGCAATATAGTTATCATTCTCATTGGTCTCTACATTTATAGGTACCTTGTCTTATGTACCTTTGTCCCAGGTAGCTCAGGAAAGACTTGAGAGAAACATTGTACCAAAACACCTCATTAATCACTGAAATCTTTTGAAGGGTGAAAGATGTAGCTGGAGTTTAGTAGGAAAAGTAGTGGACTTGATGTCAGAGTACAGATTCACGTTCTGGAATCAACACGAACTATCTTTTTAGCCTAGGCCAAGACCCTTGATCTTTTTGAGCCTCCCTTGTTCTCATCTGTAGAGCTGGAATGATATTTTCCCTTCCTGATTTCACTGGGTTACAAAGGATGAGCAATAACAAAAAGGAAAACATTTTGTCAGTTGTCTGAATCTTTGACCATCACTTTCATTATATATGTAACAGAAAGTTTCCCTTTCTTTGCCCATCCTTTGTGCCCCACCTCTTCCTCCTTTATGGATTATTTGAAAAGAGCAAATTTTTAATTGATTAATCTCTTGAATATAACATTTCTAGCAAAAAAATAAGGAAGAGAGAAGAGTTGCTAAACTCAATTTTTCCATCAGCTTTTTATGCGATGCCATCACTTGAATATTTTCATGATTGAAGTTCATATTTTCATTGATCACTGGGCAAGGGACTACTTCTGGTTTTCTCAGAGGGTTTTTTTGTCCTTATTTTGAGGAGTGGCCTAAAATTGTATTACTTGCTCCCCTCCTTTTTTCCTTTCCTTAATACTGACTCCCTACCCCCTGCTGTGAGATCTTCTCCAAACGCTCTCCCATGACATTTTATTTGTTTTGTATGGTTTATAAAAATTTGTGAGCAATATATTTATCATTCTTATAGGTCTCTACATATATAGATAACCCGACTTATGTACCTTTGTCCCAGGTAGCTCAATAAAGACCCAAATAACATCATTAATGACGGAAATGTTCTGAATGGAGAAAGATGTAGCCAGAGTTTAGAAAGAAAAGTAGTGGACTTGAGATCAGTATCCAGATTCCTGTTCCAGAATCTATGTGAATTGTTTATTTAGCCTTGGCCAATACCATTGTTGTCTTTGAGCCTCAGTTGTCCTCATGTACAGAATGAGGATAATATTTTTCCCTACCTACTTTCAAATGAGTTGGGAAACTTGAGCTACAAGCTCCATTATGTTGAGCTTTGAACATCTGTTTCATTATTGGCAGAAAGTTTCCCTCTCTTTCCCTGTCCTTTGTGCCCCACCCCTTCCTCCTTAAATACTTGTTTCAAAAGAGCAAATTTTTAACTGATCAATCTCCTTGAGTTTAACACTTGTAGCAAAGAAATAAGAAAGAGAGAAGAGTTGCTAAATTCAAGTTTTCCATCCCCTTTCTTTCCCATGCCTTCAGTTGAAGATTTCCATGAAATTTTCCATGAAAATTCATATTTTCATTGATCTCTGAGCAAGGGGCTGACTCTGGATTTCTCAGAGGGTTTTCCTGTCCTTACTTTGAGGAGGAGTTGCCTAAAATTGTATTCCCTGCTACCAACTTCTTCGTCCCTTTCCTTAGCACTGGCCCTCATACCCCCTGCTGTGAGGTCTTCTCCCAGTAGACTTCTGCCACATTATACTTGCTTTGTATGCTTATATTCGGATTTGCAGGCAAAAAACCTAGCATTCTCATCGGTCTCTACATTTAGAGGTACCCTGTGTTATGTTACCTTTGTCCCAGGTAGCTCAGGAAAGACTTGAGAGAAACATTGTTCCAAAACACCTCATTAATCACTGAAATCTTTTGAAGGGTGAAAGATGTAGCTGACTGAATTTCTCAGAGGGTTTTTCTGTCTTTACTTTGAGAAAGAGTTGCCTAACACTGTATTACTGGTTACCTCCTTCTTGGTCCCTTTCCTTAGCACTGGCCCCATACCCCCCCTGCTGTGAGGCCTTCTCCAAGTGATCTTCTATATCATTATCTTTGGTTTGTATGGTTATATTCAAATTTGAATGTAATATACTTACCATTCTCATTGTTCTGTACATTTATAAGTACCCTGTGTTGTGTTACCTTTGTCCCAGGTAGCTCAGTAAAGACTTGAGGGAAAGGTTGTACCAAAACACCTCACTGAAATCTTTTGAAGGGTGAAAGATGCAGCTGGATTTTGGTAGGAAAAGCAGTGGACATGAAATCAGTATCCAAATTCATGGTCCAGAATCAACAAAAATTGTCTATTTAGCCTTAGGCCAATATCCTCGATCTCTCTGAGGCTGTTTGTTGTTGTTCTCATCTGTAGAATGAAGATTATTTTTTCCCTACCTACTTTTGCTGCCTTGTAAAGGATGACCAACAATCAAAAGGAAAGTATTTCCCACTCACAAAATTTGTACTACAATTACTCGAATTCAATTTCTCATTTTTCATTAAAACAATAATCATTTTTAAAATTTCCATTGTAAGTGGTTATAGGTGATTGTATAAGTATAAATATTTTGAATTCCTTCTGAGTGGAAAATTTTCAAATATTGAGGGAAAGTTGCCTCAAATTGTATTCCTTTCTTCTTCTTCCTTTGTAATACCTTTCCTCAACACTGTCCGAATGCCTCCTGCTGTGAGTTCTTCTCCAGGTGATCATTATACTTGTTTTATATGCTTATATTCAAATTTGTAAGCTAAAACGGATTGGGATGGTAGGGGCAGCTGGGTGACACAATGAATTGAGTACTGCCACCCTACTTAGAAGGACCTGAGTTTAAATCCAGCCTCGGGCAATTGACACTTACTAGCCATGTGACCTGGGGCAGGTTACTTAATCCAAATTGCCTTGCCTAAATAAATAAAAATACAATTGAACAGGTATGTCATTGAAAAAAGAAAAGGTGTTTGCTCACAGGAGGACTGTTTTCAGGGGATGCTGGAGATCAACTTCACACATTTGTCTGGGGAGATAAAACTTTTGCAAAGAGAGGACTCCCCAGGGGGTATTTCAGCCTGCCAAATCCAATATTAGTCTCTCTAGATTAGCAGGAGGCAAGGAGGGAGGGGCAGGTAGGAAAATGCCTTGGCTTATAAATTGGGATACCTGGATTCAAGTTCCTTCTTTACCCCTAATTAGCTCCATATGCGTTTGTGTGTGTGTGTGCACACGTGTGCATGTGACAGAGACTTAAAAATTTGGTGCAACTCTGCTCTGGTCCATACTAGTGGAGACAGAAGATCAAAGTTTGAGAATTGCCTCTACCACTAATTACCCATGAATCAGTTGTAGCCTGATCATTAGTATGTATGACCCCATATTTATGTTCCATCCTGTAAATTAAGTACTTTAGTCAACATTACCCATGGAAACTGCATTGGCCTGGCAACCATTTTGTAATTTATGGTCTAAGAGTTGTACTTGGGACACTGCAAGCTTACAGTAACTAGTTTATATTCTCATAGCCAGGAGGTGTAAAAGGCAGGGTTTTAATTTAGATCTTCTGATTCCACAGTCAGACCTTTATTTATTGTACCACATGGCTTGTCATAGTTCCTGCTTTTACTGGAAATGTATTTCATGTCGAACAGAAACTGCTGAGCTCCCCAAGGCTCTTGCAGTTAAATAGAAATTCTGCTAGGCCCTCCCAAATTGGAAAGCCTTCTGAGTTGATTATAGTGGCCTGGGGACAGAAACAATTTTGATTTGGGGGTTTATCTCTGTACCCTTTAAAATATTACTTGGCAAATATATTAGGCGTTTAATAAAATGCTTTCTAAAGAATGGGGCGCAATGTACAAGCGTGTCGGATTTGATATCTGTGGAATAGCTTCAAAATTTGGCTTCCTAGCCGTGTGACTTTGGCCCCTGTCATTTGTGACTTCATTTTGCTTGTGTGTAAAAGAAGAGGTTTGGGCCAAATGATCCCAGAATCCCTTGTACTTGTAGCTCTCTGATCTTAAGTGTGTTGTTGGGCAGGTTACTCCCTGGTTTCAGTTTCCTTTCTGAAAATGATGGTGTCAGACTAGATGACCCCTTTCTGCTCCAGAGGATCATGGGATCCTCTGCCCAGTTTAATTTGATACAGAGAGGCCTGTTGCCAGCAGTTTGGCTACCAAATGAACTTCAGGGTTATGACTGACTACTCATGAAACAAAAGGGAAAAAGTGATTTGATGCTAGGGACCCCTCCTCAAAATAAGCCAAGAACAAATTCTAAATGAGACTTTCCGAGGGAGTTGGGTGGTCTTTCCTGCTGCTCAGGGAAAATTCAAATTTTCAGTACCTGAAACAGTGAAATCTTGATTTGGGGAACCAGGCTGGTAGAATGAAGGTTGGGTTAGGTGGTCTCTAAGGTCTCTAAATGAATGATTCTCTGGTCTAAGGTCACTTGTCTTCTTTGGGCCTTATTGTCCTGCTGTGCAAGAAAAGAAAGACTTAGTGGGACTTGGAGGTTTCATTGAGCTTGAAATCTGTTTTCCTATGAAGAAGCTGCTTAACCTGCTTAGGTCTTAGTTTCTTTATATGTGAGTAGTAGCTATTTTACAGACTTGTTAGAAGGTAATGTGTTAGGGTAATATGTGTCAGGTACTTTGCAAACCTCACAGAAATAGAGAAACCTCGGCTCTTTTTATTGTGATTATGAGGTGGAAATTGAGGAGGTTCTAAGGGCCTAGCTTTAGACCTCGGGTGCTAAAGCTTATCCCCTCGGGGAACCTTGGTTTCTTGCTTTGTGAAATGGAGGGCTTTGAACAACTGGCCTATGGGATGCCCTCCAGTGCTCTGTCTTTGTTTCTATTTGGATATTCCCCAACCTTGATCCTCAGTTTCCTTTTCTGGAAGGAAAGAATTGAATTTGACCCCCTGGGTTCTTACCACCTGTCACCCCTCCTCCCCCCTCCCCTGTGTGTTACTTTAACCGATTAAAAGGCATGCACGTAGGGGGCGGGGGAGAAGATCTCGGAGCGGATGTAGGGTTCCAACGTGAGAATCTCGGCACCCGATCTCGTGACCTTACGGTTTCCCCACGTCAAAGGTCACTCACAGGAGAAGGAGTGTGTGACGCAGGCAAACAGAAGCAGCCATTGCTAGGCACCTATTGCTAAGCAGCCATGCCTGGTGATCACAAACACATTCGAGGTCCAGAGGACTCGCAGCCACCCACCCTCTACGTGCCTCCCAACCAAGTTTTCAAGGCCCAGGTTCGAGATTTCATCCCGAACCGGGACCCCCGGCGTCAGCGGCCTGTGTACATCAGGGCAGGTCAGAACAGCCAGGCTACTGGTTCTTCTTATTTAGAATCGGGGGATACTAAAATTGTCGCTTCTGTGTACGGCCCGCGCCAAGTCGAGGGTGGGGAGCCGCTGACTGGCCTCCAAGGGCGCCTGATATGCGACTTCCGCCGGGCACCTTTCTCGGGGAGGGGCAAAAGGAGAGCTCCTTCCACCAACAACAGGGAGGAGAAGGAAATGAGCCTGGCACTTCAGGAAGCTCTCATGCCAGCAGTTCAGTTGCTGCGCTACCCCCGTGCCCAGCTCGAAGTTTACGTTTTGGTTCTCGAGGATGGTGGCGCAATTTTAGCATCTGGTATCATTGCCGCTTCCTTGGCCTTGGCAGACGCCGGCATAGAGATGTTCGACCTCGTGTCGGCGTGCAGCCTAGTTCTCTCCGGAGACGCCGATCCTGTTTGGCTCTTGGATCCGGTTCCGTACGAGGAGCAGCAGGCCTCCGGTGGCCTTACCGTGGCCCTTATGCCTGTGCGCAACGAAGTGTCCGGCCTTTTGGGCAGTTCGGAAGGCTGCAGCGCGGAGCTTTGGGCAGAAGGCGTGCGCCTCGCCATGGAGGGCTGTCATTGCCTCTACACCATTCTGCACAAATGCCTAGTGAGGTCCACCCGGAGGAGACAGGAAGTCCAAATACAGGCTCAAGCCCGGCGAGTAGCAGAGAGGGATCTAGCTGCCCAGGATCTCCCAACAACTCTACCACTTCCACCTGCTCTACAATCTCCCGCTGAGGCCTCCGAGTAATCGGCCAGGTCCGGGTGCCCACTACTCAGCAACAGCACTTCTCCCCTTCCCCCAGCTGCGGCACTCCATACAGATGTGACTCCCCAAGGGAAGTCAGAAGATTTCTTCCTTCCGTCCTTCCTCCACTCACCACAGTTTGATCTTTTGGAAAGCAGAGGCCAGAGACCGGCCCATCGCCCTCATGCCCACCGGAACTGTCTCGCCTCCTGGAAACGGGAAAGCTGGCTCCCCAAATCCTCTCCACCTCCTTCTCCCGTGGGAAAGCCGGGACACCCAAGAAGCAGGGACTGCCCCAGCGCCTGAACACCTTCAACTTGCAGCGTGGTTCTCTGGAGACCCAGAGGATGGCATGAAGGGGAAAGGTGGAAGGAGAGAGACAGAACTGGTTACAACATCCCCATGAGAAGGATCTCTTCCTATTGCTACCCCACCCCCATCCAGCACCTCACCCCCACCCACAGTTAATTCACTGATACTTGTTTTCAAATTGTTTATTAAAGAATTCTTTAAAAGTTGTAGTGGTTGTATGTTTGGGGAAATGGGGTCTTCAGGGCCCTCCACTGTGCTCAGGGCTGGGATGGGGAAGGGGGAGGGAGGCCCCCTCAAGGGCTGGGGTGGGAAAGGATAAGAGAGACCCCCATTGAGTTCATGGCTGGGATGGGGAAGGGGGAGGGAGGACTCCCACTGAGTTCAGGGCTGCAAAGGGGACAGGGAAGGGAGACCCCCCCTCTGAGTTTAGTGGTGGGATGGGAAGGGTCAGGAGGACCCCCCACTATGCTCAGGACCAGGATGTTAACAGGGAAGGGAGACTCCCCTCTGAGTTCAGGGCTGGGCTGGAGAAAGGGGAGGGAGGACCCCCATTGAGTTCAGGGCTGCAAAGGGGACAGAGGAAGGAGACCCCCTTCTCAGTTCAGCAGTGGGATGGGGAAAAGTCAGGAAGACCCCCACTGTGCTCAGGACTAGGATGGAGACAGGGGAGGGAAACCCCCCTGAGTTCAGGACTGAGATGGGGAAGGGTGAGAGAGACCCCCGAGACCCCCCATTGAGTTCAGGGCTGGGAAAGGGACAGAGGAGGGAGGTCCTCAGTGAGTTAAAGGCTAAGATGGACACAGGATAGGGAGGTCCCCTACTGTGCTCAGGGCTGGGATGGGAACAGGGTAGGGGGACCCCCACTCTGAGTTCAGGGCTGGGATGGGGAAGGGGGAGGGAGGACCCCCATGAAGTTCAGGGCTGTGAAGGGGACGGGGGAGGGAGACCCCCCTCTGAGTTCAGGGCTGGGATAGAGATACAGTAGGAGACCCCCCATTGAGT
Source organism: Myrmecobius fasciatus (assembly GCA_023553655.1). Taxonomy (NCBI): domain Eukaryota; kingdom Metazoa; phylum Chordata; class Mammalia; order Dasyuromorphia; family Myrmecobiidae; genus Myrmecobius; species Myrmecobius fasciatus. The sequence continues at coordinate 151,970 of JAJPUD010002494.1, forward strand.
TCAGGCCCAGGATGCTCAAAGAATAGGGAAACCCCCACTCCAAGTTCAGGGCTGGGATGGGGAAGGGGCAGGGAAGACCCCCACTGTGCTCAGGGCCAGGATGAGGACAGGTTAGGGAGACCCCCCACTCTGAGTTCAGGGCTGGGATAGGAATAGGGGAGGGAGACCCTTCTCTGGGTTCAGGGCCAGGATGCTCAAAACATAGGAAGACCTCCCTCTGACTTCAGGGCTGGGGTGGTCAAAGGGTAAGGAGGACCCTGACCATGGTCAGGACCAGGATGTGGACCTGAAGTTCAGGGCTGGGAAGGGGGCAGGGGAGGAAGACACTGAGTGAGTTAAGGGCTAAGATGGGCACAAGATAGGGAGGTCCCCTACTGTGCTTAGGGCTGGGATGGGGACAGGGTAGGGGGACCCCCACTCTGAATTCAGGGCTGGGATAGAAACAGGGTAGAGAGACCCCCCATTGAGTTTATGGCCACTATGCTCAAAGAATAGGGGGACCTCCACTCTTGAGTTCAGGGCTGGGATGGGGAAGGGGGAGGGATGACCCCCACTATGCTCAGGACCAGGATGTGGACCTGAAGTTCAGGGCTGGGAAGGGGATAGGGAAGGGAGAACCCCCAGTGTTAAGGGCTAAAATGGGCACAGGATAGGGAGGTCCCCTACTGTGCTCAGGGCTGCAATGGGGACAGGGTAGGGATGCCCCCCTCTGAGTTCAGAGCCAGGATGCTCAAAAAGTAGGGAGACCCTACTCTGAGTTCAGGGCTGGGATGGGGAAGGGGAAGGGGGGCCCCCAGTTAAGTTCAGGAGTGGGGTAGTCAAAGGGTAAGGAAAACCCCGACCATGGTCAGGACCAGGATATGGACAGGGTAGGGAGACCCCCCTCCTCTGAGTTCAAGGCTAGGATAGGAACAGGGTAGAGAGGGCTCCCTATTGAGTTCAGGGGTAGGATGTGCAAAGGGGAGGCAGACCCCCCTTCTGAGTACAGGGCTGGGATAAGGAAAGAGTTGGGACCCCTACTGTGCTCAGGACCAGGATGGGGAGTGAAATTCAGGGCTGGGAAGGGGACAGGGGTGAGAGACCCCTCTCTGAGTTCAGGGCTGAGATGGTGAAGGGGCAGGGAGGACCCCCACTATATTCAGGACCAGCATGTGGACCCAGGGCTGAGAAGGGAACAGGGGTGGGAGGACCCTCACTATGTTCTCAGGAGAAGGATAGGGACAGCGTAGGAAGACCCCCCTCTGAGTTCATGACCAGGATGCTCAAAGAGTGAGGAAGACCCCCCCCCTCTGAGTTCATGGCTAGAGTAGAGAAGAGGGAGCAAGACACCCCCCCCAGTTCAGGGTCAGGATTGGGAAGGAGGAGGGAGACCTCCTTCTGAGTTCAGGGCTGGGATAGAGACAAGGTAGGGAGACCCCCCATTGAGTTTATGGCCAAGATGCTCAAAGAATAGGACTCTCATTCCGAGTTCAGCGGTGGGATGGGCAAAGGGTCAAGAGGATCCCCACTATGCTCCGGACCAGAATGTGAACCTAAAGTTCAGGGTTGGGAAAGGGACAGGGGAGGGAGATCCCCCATTGAGTTTAAGGTCAGGATGCTAAAAAAATAGGGTGGGTTCCACCTCTGAGTTCAGGGCTGAGATGGGGAAAGGGTTGGGAGACCCACCCCATGGAGTTCAGGGCCAGGATGGGTACACAATGTGGAGGTCATCTGTGAGTTCAGGACTGAGATGGCGCCAGAGAAGGGAGGCCCCCAGTGAGATATGGGCTAAAATGTGGACACGGTAGGGAGACCTCCCTGTGTCCTCAGGGTCAGCATGTGGGATTGGGTAGCCTTCATCCACATGCAGAGAAATAGGGATATTGTAATTTCTTGGTTTATTGTATAGTTTTGTTTATATTTTACATTAGATATATTAATATAATGACATAATTATTATAAATGTTGCATTGGGACAATGAAAGTATATCCATATATCTTTATATCATATATATTATATATATATATATATATAATATGTGTACATTTTATATACACTATATGGATATGGGTAGCATATATCTATATCTGTATGTTCACGCGTTCCTCTGTATGTATGTGCCTGTGTATATATGCCAGTGTAATTGTATACATAGACAGATCTCTGTGTCTTTCTCTTTTTTTTTTATTTATTAAAGCTCTTTATTTGTATAACATATGTATGGGTAGTTCCCCAGCATTGATCTTTACAAAGCTCTCCATTACAAATTTTACCCCCAGTCCCCTCCCCTCCCCTAGATGGCAGGAAGTCCACTACATGTTAATAATGTTGAAATACTTGACAAGTTATGCAAGGAAAATCCTATCTACAAGAAAAAAAGAAAATCAGAGAAAGGCAACACAATGCAAGCAAATGTCAATAGAGATCATGAAAATGTTACGTTGTGATCCATATTTCATTTCCCTCTCTCTGGGTGTATATGGTTTTCTTCAGTGAACAAGTGGAACTGATTTGAGACAATTCTTTGCTGCAGAGATCCATGTCCATCAGAATTGATCATCATGTAATACTGTTGTTGCTGTGCATGATGATCTCCTGGTTCTGCTCGTTTCACTCAGCATCAGTTCATGCAAGTCTCTCCAGGCCTCTCTGACATCGTCCTGCTGGTCGTTTCTTACAGAGCAATAATATTGCATAACATTCATATACCACATTTTATTCAGCCACTCTCCAATTGATGGGCATCTACTCAGTTTCCAATTTCTAGCCACCACAAAAAGAGCTGCCACAAACATTCTTGCACATGTGGGGCCCTTTCCTTCTTTTATGATTTCTTTGGGATATAAGCCCAATAGAAACACTGCTGGGTCAAAGGGTATGCACAGTTTGACAACTTTTTGGGCATAGTTCCAAATTGCTCTCCAGAATGGCTGGATCCGTTCACAGCTCCACCAACAATGTATCAGTGTCCCAGTATTCCCACATCCCCTCCAGCATTCATCATTATCTTTTCCTGTCATTTTAGCCAATCTGACAGGTGTGTAGTGGTACCTCAGGGTTGTCTTAATTTGCATTTCTCTGATCAATAGTGATTTGGAGCACCTTTTCATATGACTAGAGATGGTTTTAATTTCATCATCTGAAAATTGTCTGTTCATATCCCTTGTGTGTCTTTCTCTTTCTACACACCTGCATGCTCAGATTTTGCTGGTTATAGCCAAGACATCTGTCTGTTGCTACCTCTCTCTGTGCCAGTTTTCCTAGGTATCTGAAAAGCTGTTGTCGTCTATCCTCTGAGATTGATCATTTCAAGCAATTAAAAAACTCCAGAGAAAAAAAGAAAAACCTTGCCTTACAGGGAGGGAAGGGACCTACTTAAAAGGATAATCCCACACAGAAAGAATTACTCTACTGGTTTGGGACATTTATGACAGATTAGCATAAGGAAAATCTTTAGAGTCCATGTACCCCAGCCCACTCATGTGTTTGTTAGTTTTCCTCGAACCTTGCTGGTTCTCTTGTTGCTCATATTCTTTTCTTCCCTTCTTCAGACTGATAACAGGTATGCTTCTCAGCACTTAGGTTGGATTGCCCACTTCCCATTTTAAGTGCTTCCGGAATTGGGACAGATTCATTTTGTTTGTATTCTTAGCACCTAGCATAATGACTTGCAGATAGAAAACAGTTACTCCGTGCTCAGTCTGTCAAATTGCTGTGGCCCTGAACACATCATTGTCCTGAGAATAAATAGCCACCCATCTTTTGAAAAGTTCCATATTGCCACTACTCCTTTAAAAGCCTCAGAACAGAAATATGTGAAGAGAAAAACCATTCTAAGAAAATATCAGCCTGGCCAACCTTTTCCTGACCTACATCATGTTAACAAAATAGAGATTATTTCACTCCCATATTGTGCAATAGAAGAGAGAGAGAGTTTTTCTCTCATCGCCAATCTTTTAGAATTTGTTAGTCTCACTGGAAAGGATTAGCCAGGATTAGAAGTTGGGTGCAAAAGCCTGTACAAACTACATCTGCAGTTTAAGTGGTCAGGAAGGAGAATTATTATTTGAGCTCAAGAGATTCTAGCCCTGATCAGAGGCTCGGAGTAGTGGAGAAGCAAAGGTGTTGTGCTGCTCCGGGGCTTTCTTGCATCACATACACAAGGGCATCTTAATTTTGTGCTGGGGAGCATGTCATTGTAGAATCTCAGAGTTGGTCGGTACTGCAGAGGCCTTTTGGCCCAGCCCGTACTAACCAAGAATCCACTCAACATCACATCAGACAATAGTAATCCAACCTTTGCATCAAGATCTCTAGTGAAGAGGAAGAAGGTTACTTCCTCCTGAGAAAGGCCTCCACTTTCGGATAGCTTTTATTACTATAGTGTTTTTTCTCACATCAACCCAAAATTTGGCCCTCTGTGTCTGCCACTCGTTGTCCCTATTTCTGCCCTCTTATATTAAAGGGAGGGCAGCCGGGTGACATGGTGAGTAGAACAGCAGACCTCAAGTCAGGAAGTCTCATCTTCCTGGTCTCATACTTATTAACTGTGGGCAAGTCACCTGTACCTATTTGCCTCAGTTCCTCATCTGTCAAATGAATGGAGAAGACAATGACAAGCCACTCTATTATCTTTGCCCCAGATAGGGTTCATAAGTAAAAGACTTGAGTGAAAACAACAAAAAGCTAAACCAGAGTATGATCAATCTTCTGTCTGACATCTCTTTAAATATTTGAAGACAGTTATCAGTCCTCACCTTCACTCCCACTTCCACCTCCCACTCCCAACTAAGTCTTTTTTTTCCAGGCTAAACAAAACTCACTTCTTTGCATCATTCCCCACAGGCATGATCTGAGCACTTTTGTCATCTTCCTTGTCCAATTCTGGTTCTCTGACTTAGCATAGTCTTCTTAAAATATGATGCAGTTAGTATGAGGATTATCAGCAGCATTTTGCAGAAAAGCAAACTGAGCCCTGAATGACCAGTGGATTGGCCCATGGTTGCCGTTCTCAAACGGTGTAGGTGAAATTCAACCCCAGGTCTTCTAAGCCCAATGTTCTTTTTTTTTTTTTTTTTTTTTTTTTTTTTACCGGATTCAATCCCATGGAGCCTTTCAACATGCAGGTTGGGGAAGATGGTGACCTTCCTGCATCCTGGGATTCCATTTGAAGAGGCAGTTGCCATTGCTTGGAGCTATGGACGTCATCAGATTGGATCGCTGAGGGCCCCGCCGACCTTCATTTTCCAAAGTCTGTTCTTTGCTGCACCCGGGGACGGGGACTGCTGCTATTCTTGGCAGCCAGGAAAGGGGCCTGCTTGACTTTGTCCAGGAATGTTGTCTCTGGCCATGTACTCTTTGGGCTCTGCACTTGAGGAAGCAGGCTCCTGACAGACAGAGTGGTCCTTTTGGCCTGAGGCAGGTTGGGAGGGAAGTATGGGGATTTTTTTTTTTTTAATAACAGATCTCTTTGAGGGTTAAGTGGACTAAGTAAAGGTATAATTGAGCCTCAGTGAAAGTGCTGGCACTGAAGAGTTTCAGGACAGAACCATTTCTTGCAGAATGCTAGTTAATCTACCCAGATAGTTGTTAATCTGAATTGACAAATATGAAGTAATTATACTGCTGTGCGTTACCTACATATTAACATCTATTTATGTTGAAGCACTAGGCGTTAATGATAGAGTACAGCTAAAGATTCGGTTTGGTTACTTCAACTCAAATTTTAATATTTTTTAAAAAGACAGATGATGCTGCATAATTTATCCAATTTTCCCTAATAGTCATCTCAACCGAATTATGTGCAATTTTGTGGATATGGCCCCTTTAAATATTTTATGAACCAGTACAGTGGGAGACATATTACTTTATGTCATTCGGAGACATATTGCTATATCATGTGAAGATATTTCAGAGACTTGAGCTTTTCATTGTCTCATGGTTAGAGTATTCTTATTTAAAAGTAGCTGCTTACTAAGACTATATGTATGTCTATATGTGGGTATATATGCATATATACATACAAACATATGTTTATGTATATCTAATATTTTACTGCTATAGGCACCTAAATTATAGGTGAAAATGGTTGCTTAGGTAACAAAAGACTGGTCATTTTGAAAGCACAGCGAAGGAATGACTTAATAGATATTTGTAAGGGAGGTGAGTTTCATGGTGGTATATAGGGGAGAACAGGGGTAAGAAAATAGCGACAAGGTAGATAGCTAGGACAGATGTTGCAGTAATCTCTTCTTTAGAGCATGAGAACTTTGACTGGGGTGGAAGCTATAGGAAGGATGCAGAAGTGACACAGATCACCCACATGTGAAACAGAAACATTTTATGATTAGTTGACTGAGTGCGAAGGATATCACAGTGAATATAAATGGAGAGAGTGAGATGTGATAGCTCTATACAATGGACTTCCTGGTCAGAAGGAGAGGATGAATGATACTTTCGTGCTGCAAATCACAAAGATAGCATGGAGCAGGCTTTTCATTGATAGGAGCTTCAACTATCCATGCATCTGCTGTAGGTCTCATTCTGTTAGGAGTCCACCATGAATTTTCTGCTCGCCTTGCCAACAGTTTTCTCTCTCAGAGAGTAGAAGTAGTGATGAAAGTAAATGTTATTCTGGGCTTAAATCTGGGCTTTCTCCAAGGTTCTCTCTCTCAATATGAATTTATATTTGACTTCAGAATATAATCCCTGGCTCCAGTCTGTGGTTTGCTGTTAGGGATGCTCAAGAAAGGAACATAGTTGGTTCTTAGGATGTGTATATACATCCTCAGCAGTTGTCTCCTTCCATGGGGATCCGTCTGCGTGTATGTCATATAGGAATCCTACGATTGCTTTCTCAACACAGTTGATCATTGATAGCATTCTGAAGTGTCTTGAGGTCCACCGTGTGTCTCTTCATTGCCTTCTGGGTGACATACCACTTTGATTCTCCAGAGATTATAGTATTTAAAAATTTACAGTCACATAGCATCACTGTGAGAATCCTGGTGACACTAGTGTGGACTTTTGCTTCTTAGGGAGAAGTTTCAGCTCTAAATACTGTTTTATTTCCCAAAGACAGTTCAACTCACTCTTTTCCTTCTCTTCAATCCTGAGTTTACTTCTCTGTTCATTTGCCAAGTCTGTGTAAGATGTCCTCATGGAACAACTTGATGTGTATTTTATGTAACCACGTGCCATAAATGGGGTAAGAAGCCATTTTTCATCTATTGGGTTTTTCCTGTTTGCATAGTTAGGCAAAACCTTTTAGTGTGATAGTGGATCTCATTCAGAAGCTCTGCAGTGTGGTGGGGTTTGTTGCTCTCAGCACCCTGCCCTTTACAGATTGGACAATCTGGAGGGTCTTATCATCGGTAGGGAGCCCTTCTCTCATTTGAACTCAATACTGGACTTTTCCCACAAGATCTTCCCATGGCAAAATGGAATACAGGTTCTCCCAGTTGGCAAAACCCCACAGAAAGCTGTCATAAACCCTGTAGTCTTCTGACAACCCAGCCTCCCCACACATGAGTAGCTTTGAAAATCAGCTGAATGTTATGAATATTAATATCAAAATATGATGTGGCTGTTTAATCATTTGACTTCAAATATTTTATTAAAAGGAAAACTCCATCATCCCCCACCGAGACTTGAACAGAACTGAGAAGGCATTGTATTTCTTCTGGATTGTTAAAGGTCAGAAATCAATAGACTTCTCAAAGATTCCCCTCATCCATGACTTGTATGATTTTTTATCCCATAGATCATTGGCAGCTTTCTGTTATTTACCTGAGGAAAATCTGCCTTTCCAAGTTTACTTACCACTCCCTTGGCAAAGTGTGGACTTTCCCTATATCACAAGGCTGAAATATGCCATTTGGGATCATTGCCCTTTCAGTTCCTATTGAGAGAAGCATCGGAGTTTCAGAGGCCTGCTCTTGAAGCAAAGGAAAGATAAAGTAGAGAGATCTGCAGGGAAAGTCCATGCCTGCTGCTAGGAAATGGGAGGGAGAGATTGGTCCTGAATGGGTCACCTGAACTTTCACGGGTTGGATTTAACTAACCTTCTGTGGGCCAGGCACTATGTTAGATTATAGAGAGGAGAAGGGAAAGGAGAGAAAGGAGAAGGAGAAAGGGAGGGAAAGATAGAGAGGGAGGGGGAAAGGGAAACGGGGAGAAGAGGATGAGGGGGGAGAGAAAAGGAAAGAGGGAGAGGAGGGAGAGAGAGACAGACAGACAGAGAGATAGAAAGAGGGAGGTTAAACGAAGAGAGTTGGAGAGAGAGGAGGAGGAAGAGCAGGAGGAAGGGAGACAGACAGAGACAGACATATATACAAACATACAGGGGGGTGAGGGGAGAGAAATGGAGAGGTGAAGAAGAAGGTAGAGAAAACAGGCCCTGCTCTTAAGAGACTTAATTTCTGTAGGATAAGCTATTCTTGCCTCTTACTCATGCTAATTCCCCTTGATTGCTATGAATCATAATTTGACCTTGAAAAAGCTTTTGGACCATCTTGTGACTTGTTCCCATCTCTGCTTTCGATAGGTTTACTTGGTATGATGAAGTAGAAAGCCCAGTAGATTTGGCTGTAGGGGACAAATCCTCTAATTGTATCCCTGCTTTTGCCTCAGTGTGTGACTGTAGGGAGCCTCTGTCTTCTCTCACCCTCGTGGTCTTATTTGGCCTGCCTGTTTTCTGAGTTCCCTTCCACTCCCTTCCATTCCTATGATGGCTTCTATCTATATCTCTCTCTTCAAGGGACCCAACTTATACCCTGAAAAGAAATGACACACAATCCAAGTTAGTGTATGCTCCATTCCAAGTGAAGAGAGGAATAATAAATGTGCAAGAGGGGATTGGGACATTAGGAAAGGTATTGACCCCTATGGCCTCTGAGGTCCCTTCCAAATCAGAGAGTCTCTGATGTCCAGAGTTGTTATTATCAAAAGCAGAACAGTACAAACGTAGTCTTTGGTGGGAAACCCAACTAGAACATCACTAAGTAATGCAGGTGATGGAGATGGTAATTTCTGTTCTCTGCCAATAATTTGCTATTCAGCTAGAATGTTACAGATCATAATAAGACATGGCAACATAGAGACATTAGATCATCTTCAACTAATTTTCACTTTACTCTCATACTTACTCTGTTGCAAAAAGGTCATTTCAATTGCTAGCTAGTGTGCTTTCATGAATAATTGCTTTCTTCAACAACGCCAGTCATTGCAGATCCATGTCCAAGTCATAGCTCTTTGGATAAGATTTGGAGGCCTCTGATGGTAATAGGCTGGGTTTGAAGCACAGGGATGTCATACAATGTTACCTGCTGTACAATATGCAACTTAGTCACATTATATTGTAATGGTATGGAATCATCTTTTCTACATCATACCTTGATGATGAGGACCCTTTATATTCTTTATATATAGAAATTTAGCTACCTGTCTGATAATATTACTTCAATTCTTGAGAACTCAAGTAATACTTGTATATTATTAATTTACTCTTTTAATCCTCTGAATTTTCCTCTGTATCCTTCCCCCTCCTCCTTCCCCAAGAGCATCTTGGAGTAGAGTTTGAGTGCCTGCTCCTGTTCTTCCTGTCTTGACCAGTCACATGGCCTGGACTTGATTTCAGAAACTTCCATCTCTAACCAGCACTAGAGAGTGTGTGCATTGGACAAGCAAAGAAAAATGCCCAGAGTTGCCTTTGGCTAATGGCTTCAGCCAGTCTCTTCCAATATCCAAATCTCAGCTTCCCCATCTATAAAACAAGAGAGTTGGCCACTGGTTTCTGAGGGTTCTTCTAAATATCTTTAATTCTACTTTTCAAGTTGTTGTTTTCTTCAGTGGATTTTTTGTGTTTGGCCAATTGTATTTTTTTCAGGAATTGCCTTCGTTTTCCAAGCTGCTGACTCACTCTTGCATACCTCTTGTTTCTGTTCTCATTTTTTCTTCTCCTTCTCTTATTTCACTTTTTAAAATGCTTTATGAGCACTTCTAATTTTGCCCTCAACTGAGTTAGTGTTTTGATCTTTGTTGTCACCACAGTAGCTTTCTATGCTTAAGGTTCTTTTCTGTTTCTTGCTCATTTTCTTCCTTTCTCTCTCTCCCCCCCCCTTCCGCCCATTTTGTGACTTTTATGGTAGAGCTCTCCTCCTGGGGTATAGAGGATGCTGTCCCAAGTTTCTTGTGCAGCTTTGACTCTTGCTTTTGATCACACAGTCCCCTTGTGTTTGGTGTCTTGCTCACCACAGAGGGTAGCCCTACTCATTCTCTCTAGGAAATAGCCTGATTTCCTGGGCTGGCAATTGGCCTCATAGCAGGGAGCCCTACCTGCTCTCTCCAGGTAACAGTCTGGTTACCAGTACTGTCAATTTGCCAGGAGGTCTTTGTGTTTGGCATCTTGCTTACAGCAGAGGGTAGGCCTACCTGCTCTCTCCACACAATAGCCTGGTTTTTCATGCTGGTAATTTGCCTTCTGTGTTGGGACTGGTGGCTGTTCCACTGGTCTGCCCTGCTACTGAGCCAGGACAGAGGGTCTCAGTTACTGATCTATTGTGATTAAGACCCTCTCTCACTGACTTTCATGGACAACATCTGAGCTGAGCACCCCTTTTAGTGTACCTTTCTGGAAGTCTTTCCAATCTATCTTGAACTGGAGAGTGGTTTCAATTCATCAGACTCTGTTCAGAGGCTTGGTTTCATGTGGTTTTCGAGGGAAACTAGGAAACCTTGAGCAGCTTCCTGGCTTCATTCCACCATCTTGGCTGGTTCTTCTAAATCTCAGTCTACCTGTGTGCCATTGGCCAAGTCACTTTCCTTGTGTGGGCTTCATTTCTTTCATCTGTCAGATTGAGGGTTTGTTTAAATTAAAGGATTTTTAAGGTCCCTTTTAGCTCTAAGTTCTATGATTCTGTTATGGTCCGTGTGTCCCACTGGGCAAGTCCTTTCCTTCTGGCTTTGTTCTCTCCTCTGTACAGTAAAAATATTAGACTAGGTATCTCAAAGATCCCTTCTGCTTCTGCCGTTTTGTTCACTTAAGATTTTATTAGTAGATAACAGTGTGTATGGACTTTTTGATTTTTAAATGTCAGGCCTAATTTCCATGAGCATTATTTTTCTGTGTACAGTCTATAATACATGAAATATTTATGAGTTTACCCATCCACTGACCCCCTTTTTATTGGATGCTAAATCCTAAATACTCAGTAGTATCTGGCTGATACCAGTAATGTCAGTCTTTTTACTGTGTGACTTTTGCCCCTGTGCTTTCTTAATTCTGTGACCCATCACAATTCTAGCTAAATGGTTATAAAGGGGAAATTCCTTATGCTCAGAGCTGTCCAACTGAGGGACAGGTCCCTTGTGAAGGCCAGGCTCTTCTTAGCTCATACCTACCTCATCCCCATTCCTATCAGTGGAAAGGTGCTAGCTCTGAAATTCTTACTTCTAGTCCTAGCTATGTTCAAATTCTACCTCTGATACTTAAGACTTTTGTGACTCTGTCTGTCTTTCTATCTCCCTGTCTGTCTTTCTTTCTATCTCCCTTTCTGTCTTAGTCTGTCTATCTATCTATCTGTCTATCTATCTATCTATCTATCTATCTGTCTTTCTGTCTATCTATCTATTTGTCTGTCTGTTTACCTGTTTATCTGTTTGTTTGTCTATTTATCTAAGAGCTCTGGGCCTCAGGTTCTTTGTCTGTTGAATGTGAGGGTATTGGACTAGGTGGCCTCTGAGATCCCTTCTAATTCCAGAGCTGGAAACTGATGGTCTCATCGTCAAGCACAATATGATGAATACCTTTCAGGGAGTGTAGATAGATTGTCGATGGACAGGCAGATTGGATTGTAGAACTTATGTAGCCCAAGCCCCTCATTTGACCAAAGACGAAACTGACTTTTAGAGATGAGGAGTGATCTATGCCAAGTAGCATAGGCAGTGAATGACAGAGTGGAACCCAGGTCCACTGACAACAAATGTGATCCTCTTTCCCCAGCCCATGTGGCCTCTCGTAGTCACTTCCAATTCTGGGAGTCTTTGATTTTCTCATTGCAGGATTATTTCCTGCTGTAAGTTTGTGCAGAAAGCTCCTTTGTGATGCTGTCTGCTCCCTCTGTCCTTGGCCCAAAGAAACCCCATGTAGCCAGGCAGAAGAAGCCCTGTGAAATGCTTTCTTCACAATGGAAAGGTCATTCTTTCTTTGAGGTGAGAGGCTCTTTAGCAAGTGCTCTGTTAGGTGATTCACCTAAGTGGCTCTTTGTGCCCTTTCCAGGGGTGAATAGAAACTCAACAAAAACATCTACCTTGTGGCCCTTTCCAACCAAATAGACCAAATGGTCCAAATACGCTTTGTTACAAATACCTAGAGCTGAGGGCTTTGCCTCTGACCTTTAGATGTGTGTGTGTGTGTGTGTGTGTGTGTGTGTGTGTGTGTGTGAAGCAGAACTTTCCACAATGCAGGCTCCCCAGCTAGTGAGCTTGTGACATTTCTTTGTCAGTGCATATATGTGGAATGGTGAGGAGATGGTGGCTGACATTTGGAATCCTCCACAATCTTGCCAACAGGAGTGTTGTTATGTGCCTCAGGCAGAGGTCCCTCCAGAGTTGCCATTGAACGCTGCTTTTGACTGGACCCCAGCTGATCGGAGGAAACTCAGGTGGCTTTTATGCCATGGAGGTCTATGTGCTATTGAAAGCTAGCTCTCCAGGCATCCTTTTAGCAAGGCCTGAGCCTTCCTTCTGCCCTCACAGAGAAATATGTGGTAAGCATTTACAGAAAAATTGCATTTTTCTTCTAAAAGATGTTTGGTCCCTGTTGGATGTTATAACTATGGTTTATCTTGAGTCCCTGTGGCTATATCTCCACCAGCTCAGAATAACTGGTTAAAGGATGCAGCATTTAATCAGTCACAGAGCTGTATCGTCTGCAGGGCATGCAACACAATAGCTCCATTGGCTGATGCATCCTGCGTACCTGACTTAAACAGATTTATGGCATTCTCTCAACAGAACTTTGTAGGTATTCCATGATATGTTGAGCTTGATTGGATGAATTGGGACAAAGACCATCTTGGGTGAAGTTCACTTGTGGAGAAAAATGTCTGTGGTTGGTAGTATGGCAAAGGGGATGGGAAACAAATCTATTGCACAGTTATTCATAGCTCATCCATTTTATACCTCAAGCTGTTTCAGTATTCCTGTTATAACTTTATCTCTCTATTCATCTACTTATCTATCTATATTTCTTTCTTTCTTTCTATCCATTTATCTATTTTTCTATCTATCTATCTATCTATCTATCTATCTATCTATCTATCTATCTATCTGTCTATCTATCTATCTATGTCTGTCTGTCTGTCTATCTGCCACACCTAGAGTCTCTGAGGAGTTTCCACTGATTTTTCCCTTTAACATAGCATTTAATTCAACAAAATTTTATTAAGCATCTACTATGTGTAAGGTCTAGTGTGAAAGGGTCCTGAGATGATTAAGAGTTGATTTCTACCCTTGAGGAACTTATAGTCTGATTGGGTAGTTCAGAAGTACACAATAATAATGAGGCAATTTACTTTATGATTATAAAAAGCACCATCACAAGCATCAACATATTGGACCCTTGTAAACATTTTGGAAAATAATAAGCCCTTCAGCACCTGTGATTTCACATCTCTCATCTCTGTGCCTTTGCAGTGGGTTCCCCCATATCTAAAATGTCCTCCATTCTCACTTAGGCCTTGAAAAATCCTAGTTTACCTCAAAGCACAGCTCAAGTGCTACCTAGTACCCAAGGCCTTTCCTGAACTGCCCAGTCAGGAGCACTCTCTCTCCTTCCTGAAATTACTTTGCCTGTACTTAGTAGGGACTTACTTCTGGGTTTGGAGTCCCCCCCATGACACCAGGTGGCTTGCCCCCAGGTAGAATGTTTTTCCCATGATGATGAAGAGTGTTCCATTTTTTTACTTTGCATCCCAGCTCCTGGCATAGTCTCTGACACCCTACATAGCAGGTGTCTAATCAGTGTTTGTTGAGTTGAATTGAATGACCAGTGAAGTTGTATGTTATTACCATCATTTTTTAAATAAGGAAATTGAGATCTTAAAAGCTTAATGGCTTAGCCAAGGTTGCACAGCTGGTAAACACTAGATCTGGGACCTGAATACAGGTTTCCTGTCCTTTTTCTCTGTGTTTCTAATCCACGAAATAATAAGCTGGAATATATGCCTTGGAGAAGGATAAGCACAGTGCTCTAAGAAGCCCACATCCATTCTGTGACCATATAGTGCCACTTTTTTCTCAGTCCGTAGAATCTAATTAGGCTTTGCGATCTTGGCACATAATTAAAACAGACTGCATTATGGTAACATTGATATGTCATGGTACCAAGTGCAATTTAAATGAAAATGAGACAACAGACGCTGAAAATAACATGGTCTGACAATCATCCCTCCTGGGGCCCTGTGTGCCTGGGAGGTGTGTCCTTTTTTTTGGATCAAAGCAAGGCATTTTGATTTTCGGAAATCATAGAAATTGATCAATATCATAGTGGTTCTTTCCCTGCGAACAATTCTCTAATGAAACATGTTGTCTTTTGGATATGGGTGTGAGGCCAGCTGGGGACTTGGTTAGGAGTGATAGTGGCTTGCCCTGAGCTATCCCTGATCTCTCTCCTTGCCTACAGTAGCACATACCTGCTGGCCAGCCAAAAGCGCTCAGAGCCGCATGAAATCTGAGAGGCCATCTGTTTTAGAAATGAAGGCATGAAGGCAACGAGTGCTCGAGGCTGGATTTGAACTCAAATCCTGTGCCTTAAACTGGGAATTCTTACCATTGTTTCTGTACACATCGATTTTCTCAGTGTCGTGCTAAGTAAGAAGGGAAACTGAGTCCTACTACATTAGCAGCATTAGCCTTATACCACAACCCCCCAACTCACCAGATAATGACATTCTGTACTACGTGCAGAATATCCTTCCATTAGAGAACTTGACTCAATAGGCAAGTGTGACCAATTTCTCCTTTTCTTTTCTCTCACCGGCAAGCAGAAACCTCTTAATCAAAGTCGGGATTTATCACTTGTTAAATGGAAAGGCTTTGTTGATTGAAATTGTAAGGAAACTCATATTTCTTGGGGAAAAAAAGCTGTGAAATTCTTACCGCCTCTCACTTGCTATAGCCAGTATACGCTAAAATGAAACTTGTTAGAAAAAAATGGCCAAACTCTTAGCCCAGTGTTATTAACATGAGAGAATGAATGACAAAAGCATTTAAATGATTATTATATACCAGGCACTATGCAAACTGCTGGGGTTACCAATAGAAAATAACAAGATAGGGGGCAGCCAGATGGTACTGCAGTGGTCAAAACACCAGCCCTGGAGCCAGGAGTCCCTGAGTTCAAATGTGGCCCACGCTTAACCCTTTCTAGCTCGTGACCCTGGGCAAGTCACTTAACCCCAGTAAACCTCCCCAAAAAGAAATAAAATAGCAATGCTGTACTTGCCCTCAGAGAGTTCTAAGAGGGGGGATACAATCCATGGCTCCAGAGTGAGCTTCGCTCAGGGAAGCTTCATGGGTGATGATTGGAGCCAGAGGGCAATTGATGTGTCCTTGCCAGCAACAATAGTCTTGATTTGATTTCTATTCCCAGATCTCAAGGCGGTAGGAGGAAGGGAGTGTGGGCTTGCTAATACTGCATGAAGATGGCACAGTAAGCAGTGTGAGTTGGGCTAATTGTGGGGATCACTCACCATTCAGGACAGATCCCAGATGGGGTTGGAGTTGTTTTCTGCTTTTCCATGGAAAATCCCAGTTACAGCAATCCAGATTTGGAGGATCAGATGCAGTAGAGATCAATATATGCATATTTTTGAAAGATTTTTCACTTTGCAAGATGATTTACATTTTAATCTGTTCATTGGGAAAATTTGGTTCAAGATAATCAGTATTTATTAAGTACCTACTGAGTACCAGGAATTATATTAGATCCTGGAGATACAAAGAAAGGTGAAAATAGGGCCTCTTTTCAGAGTCTGAAGGCACTTGGCTAAATGTGAGAAATATGAAGACATCGTCTGGTTCTCAGGCTATTGCCTAAGTTTCCTTGTCTGGAAATTCAGTTCAGCTAGCGCAGTACCTGTGACCTAGTAAGCACTTAATACATGTTTATCTATTTAATAAGGATGTGTTAGTTGCCTTGTTTATGCAAAGCATCTTCTTGAGGGGAGAGATTCAGAAAGTTTTAGCACCAGACTTTCGTTTCTCATTTGTAAAATTCCACTTGATTGTATTCAATAAAGTTTTGTTAGGTGCTTGTTCTGTGTAAGGAGCTAAAGATACAAAAACAGTTCCTAATTTCAAGGTGTTTACATTTTATTGGTGGGGTGAAGAATGGTAAGTCACTCCTCTCTGGTGCTCCCCCATTGGTCTAAAAACTGCAAACTGTCTTTTATGTTCTTTCTGTTCTTAAATATTGAGGTACATGCATGATTCTGATTTATTTTCAGTGTGACTTCTTAGTTGAAAAGTTATTTATGCATTCAGGTGTTTGGACCTCCAGCCTTTGAGATCCATCCCTGTTTTGGGGTTAACTGCTTTGTGGTTTTAGGGAGCCTGCATTCCTCAGAGTCAGCACTGGACTTGGGGTGTGAAGATCTCACTTCCAAGCATGGCTCTGAACCTTACTAGCTGAGCAACCTTAGGTAAGTCATGTTACTTCTTTTGACCTCAGTTTCCCCACCTCTAAAACAGGGATGAGATTATTTGGATTACCTAACTCACTGGTTTGTTGTCAGGAAAGGACTGTGTAAACCTTAGATTATTTTTAAAATTCCAGCTGTAAGTATTACATATTGTCATTATTCTAATTACTCTCCCTCCCCAACCAGACATGAGGCAAGGAGTTTGGAGTGGGGGAGCCAGGGACAGTGGAACAGCTGATAGGATACACTTTGTGTGTCTCTGACCCTTCAGCATCATGTGACCTTTCTTTGGTTTCATCACATAAGACTTATTTCACTTAAGCTTGTGTCCATCATTTTGTCTCTCATTTTTGCTCTGTAGGTCGTAAAAAGTGTCTTTTCTTAGAATTGCCCAGAAAAAAATCTGCTGATATATTTCTACCTGTCATTTCTACTGGTTCATCATTGATAAATTGGAATAGAGATAGGGCCCAGACCTGTGCTTGTGGTGATGCTTGTGAGTCCTTGGCATCTCAGCATCTTGGAAAACTACCTAGAACACTGACAGGTTAAGTGATTTCCATGCTCAGACAGTCAGTATGTATCACAGGTAGAATTTGAATCCAGGTCTTTGCCACTCTAAGACCATCTCTATCCACTTAGGTCTGTTGACTTCTAATACAATTGAGGACTTAATTTTTTGACTTAATTTTCTCCAACTCCACATCCACTACTATACCCCTAAAGCTCAGGAAGCCCAGAATACAGACTACCCTCATCTGAAGACCAGTCCTCAGTTTCTCCTTTGGTTTGCCAATGGGATAGTGCTTGAACTGATTCAATTGTTGGCGCTGGGTGCTGATCCTCCAGTGTATGGAGAAGAGGCTCCTTCCTGAAATGGGATTTATTCCTATTTCAGCAGGGCTCCTGGGCCTTGGAGTCTTATTCCCATCCTTCCACTTCTCTTTGGCTTTCAAGTTTTTGTGGCTTTTTAAAAACTGACATTAAAGGAAGATTACAGAAGGCACGCCAGCCTTTCATTCAGCATGGTCAAAAATACAATTTTTCTGGAGTGAATATCAGTTCCAAGTGAGAACTGGCTTTGAAGTTGGACTGACTTTGTTTTAAACAAAAAGGAATGAGAATATTCATTGGTGTTTAGCGTGGATAGATTTTTTTCTTTTAGCATATTCATTTGCATTGATTTAACTGGGGCCATGTGGTAAAGTGGAAAGGAGTTGATTGAGTATGAGAGGGCTGGGTTCCAACCTTGGCTGGGCTATTTACAACCCAAGACATGCTGGGTAAATCACTGAAAGATAGGATAAGGCAATGTGTTTCATTAAAAAAAACCCAAACAAACAAACCACTGCTCCTGGACTTAACAGACCTGGCTCTATTTCTCCCTTGTTTCTTCCTTTTTCTGGGCCTCATCTTGCTCACCTGTCCAGTGCAGGTGTTGGACCCCATGGTTTTTAATGTCCCTTCTAGTTCTGAATTTCACAGGCCTCATTTTTCTTTGAGGAGGGCAATACAAGATGACTTTTGAGGTCTCTTCAAGTTTGAAATCTTGTTGATGGAAAAAGCCCTTGCCACGAACTCAGAGGAGCTGGCTGGAAATCCTGCTCCTGGGCCTCTGTTTCCCCTTCTGCCACATTGAGGGGCTTAGCCTGGAAGGCCTCTGGAGTCTCTTGCAGTTCTAGAGCGTGGATCCTCTTCTCGACTGAATTAGATTGTAATTGTGCTTCTTGTTCCCAGAAATCTTAGGTGGCATGCCCTCCATGATGAAGCCTCTTTCCCTTTCCCTTCCTTGCCTAGCTGGCTCATGGATCTCTGTTCTCCTTGAAATGGCATTGTATAGCTTGCTATAGGCTATGTAGTATATCTCCTGTCCTGCAGAGTATAAGATCCTTGAGGCTAGAGACTTTGGGTCTAGTCTGTGTCCTTCACTTCAGCACAGTGCTTTACACACAATAAGTACTCAGTGATCTTTGCATTCAAAAGATGTAGAGACTCCGAAGTCTTTGTGGAATCATGGACCCCCCTAGCCCATCTAGTGAGTCTATGACCCACTTCTCAGCAAAATATTTTCAAATGCACAAAATAAAACAACACATGGGGTTACAAAAGAAAAGAATTATATTGAAATCCAGCTATCACAAACTTTTTTCTCACAAAGAGAAAGCAAATATGTTAATAGTTCTTGGGTTAAGAATCTTTGTGATTGTGGAGGATGGGGTAATTTAGGAAGAACTAGGGAACGTTTGGGCCTCAGAAGAGACTTATTTGTCATTTCCCCATCTTTGCCCTTGGTTAAAGCTTTTTGATAGAGTAAAAACGTGTAACTGAGTAATTGATTGTCTAACCGGCCATCCTGTCTCCTTGTCATAGGGCCAGGCTTGAATTTGGACAGCTCAGTGGAGCGTTAAGGAAACATGTATGCTTCAGTTAGATTTTAAGTGACAGTGCATTTTAGAAGGTCTACGGAAGCTTACATAAGAATAAATATTTTTCCAATACAATCAGATATTCCCCCGCAGAAGAACTGGAGTGGAAGTCACAGTGGCTCTGTGTAATGTGTGCTAAATCTGTAATTGCCTTGGGCACGCCACAGATCTCATTGGCTAATCTCAGCTGACAAGCCAAAAAGAGAGGAGCTAAAGAAATGTGGCACTTGTGCCTCCAGTACCTAGTCAGAAACTCCCTTGGCTGCCTCGTTATTCCTAGGGTGCTGCCCTGCTTGGGGAATGGGGGCACAGTGGCCCAAAGCAGACTAAGGGATGCTTTCAGGCCACCTCCCCAGTTGCCTTGACTCCATTGAGGCTGGCCGCCCTTGAAAAAGGGCCACACCTTTAGATCTGCCGGGTTGGGCAGGGCATGGGCAGCGGTCCAGTCTGGCCAGAACAGCATGGCACCACGGAGGAGAGAGGTCTGGCTTTTACTCTTTGTTAGGGGAAGCCATCTTGTATCAGCCGCCTTACTGCTACAGCTGGGGCCTATGGCCTAAGGGATTGTTTGGTGGGGAGGAAGGCAGGGTCAGGAGAGGGGACTAGCCTGTTCTAGAGGCTCCAATTAATTACCTTTGTTTCCTGGGGCAAGTTGGGGTCTGAATGGATTGGATTCTCAGCCTTCTGTTCACTTAGCCAGTGCAGCTAGGGGAGTCAAGTAGAAGGAGGGGACCTGATGCATCAGCGATGAAACTGGCATCTATGTGGTGACCAAGTGGATGAAGTCCTCGTCTAGTCTTTAGGCAGAGGTCAACCAACAGGTCAATCCATCAGGCTGTATTTTTGCAGCACACTATTCTGGGCATTGGGGATGCAAGAAGAAAGAGTGAAAAATGATGCATCCTCACTGTGAGCTTCCTGGTGTGAGGTGAGGAATGCTTATATGTATGGCAGAAATATGAAGTTAATAAATACAAATCTATACAAAGTCATTAAATATTGGAGTTGTGTAGGAGGGAGGCCTGGGCGGTTGAGGGGATAAGGAAAAGCCTGTGACTAAGTGAGCTGGTGGAAAGGGGGAGAGGCTCTCTCTAGACTCCTTTTCCTGCTCACCATGCTCTTGGAATGGCAGTGAGGCACACAGCTGTGGGATTTAATGCCCCTATGCCTGTGCTCTGTGATTCTTCCCATAGTCCTTTTCATTTGCTTTTTCATGCACCCCTCCCGGCCATGCCTGTATCATACCTGGGGTTTATCCCAGTTTGAATTGAGCTCCCTAGGATGGGGACTGTGCAATTTTGGTATTTGTACCTGCAACATTTAACATATTTCAAATGCCCTTTCATCATTCATTTGTTCTTCCATGCCTTCTACTTCATCTGTACCTGGAGGATGGGCAAACTTCAATCAACAAACATTAAGTACCTCCTTTGAGGCAGGCACTATGCTAAGTGTTGATGTTACAAAAGGGGGCAAAAGATAGTCTGTCCCCTCAAGGAGCTCACAATCGACTGGGAGCTTGCAACTCCATGATATCAATATTGGCAACACAGGCTGTCTCCCTAAGTGTTGACTCTGAGTCAGAGCCATAGCCAGGCTTTGACAACACATGCTGAATCTAGTGGCTACTTACAGTGCTTGAAGTTTTCAGCTTTCAATTTAACTAGGAAAGGTAAAAGGGCACAAGTATTAATTAAGTACCTACTATGTACCAGACACTGTGCTAAGACCCACCCCTGCCCCGAATATATTAAACCAAGAAATGTAGCATCTTCTAGGGTCTTAGCGAGTCCATGAGAATTATAGGCTTTGTCTTTCCCCTTAATTAAGTGGAATGGTTACTTTTTGCCAGCTAGTAACCCCTTTGTGCACATAGTCAGCTCTTAATAGAGAATAATAATTACCATTTAAGTATTTCCCTAACTATAGCTAAGTGCATTATACATATTTTCCATTTGATCCCCAAATGCAATTGCTAGTCTCATTTTACAGATGAGGAAAATGGGACTCAGATAGGGGAGGGAGCTTGCCTAGTATTACATGGCTGGCAACTTTTTGAGATAATATTCAAACTCACATCTTCCTGACTCTTAGTCCAATAACTTTATCCATACATGCCTTTTAGATTTTTGGAATTGAATTTTTGGGGGAACTAAGATTACTCAAGATTTGTATTCTGGGTCTCGGCTTATTCAGATGTAAAATGATGTAGTAGAAACCAATGATTTCTATCATTCTGCTTTCCACTTATGATCCTTGGGAAGAGGTGGTAGTCAGGTGGTTTGCTATGACAATATCCATAGCACCTTAGAACTGAAAGGAACCTTAGTTACTTTCATTCATTCAATTAGTTAATCCGGTCTCTTACTTTATAACAGGATAAACTGAGATCCAGGAAGAGGAATGAAGTTGACTGGTCAGTTCAGGGCAGAATTGGAAATAAAGGGGTCACTAGTATTTTCCAGCTATAATCAATTCATACTTATGCATGTTGAACATATGTTAATGATAACAAGAAATTAGAATAAAACAGGAAAAAAACCCAACCACCAAACTGTCTCCCTCTGAAAGAAATGATAAGATTTTTTCCCCCTCTGGAGGAAGAAGAAAGTTCTCTCATTTTCATTCCTAATTGTTGCTTAGGGTTACATTATAAAGATTTTCTATTGTGCACCCATAACCTTCGATAATGGAAGAATAAGGTTGAGAACTGCCTAGTGGGGAGGAGAGGACAGAGGGGACCTAGGGAAAAAAATGAAGTGGAAAATCTTTTGGGGAAGTTGGTTGTACTTCATTCAGGGAACGGTCTTTTTGTGATACATCATTTGTTCACTTAAGACACTTAACTGATCAGCCACATATCAGTTTTGTAGAAAGGGTATACGGTGAGCCAAGACTCCTTTCCTGTAGCTCTGGGTAGGAAGAGAGGGAACTCGTGAGTTTGGAAGACATGGAGTTCATTCTAAATTCTATATGTATATTCGAGAAGAAATAAACTAAAGAAATGAACAAATGTATTGTTTCACAGGTAGGGGAAGGAGACAAACTTGAAGTCAAAGGAACAGAAAGAACTAAATAAAAGACCTCAATTTCTTTTGAGCCCAAGGCAAGTTGAAGACAAGCCTTACCTGGGGGAGGCTGAGCCAACCTTAGATAGCGCCTCACTTCCAGACTGCTATCCCCCGGAGGAAAGTCAGCATAGTGTGTCACTGACATAGGCCACCTGCCTCCAGAGAGGCAGAGATACACACAGAGACAGAGAGCAAATGAGCATGAGTGAGCCACAGGTCAGGAATCCAGTAGCATCACTTGTGGTTTGGGCTGACACTGGCTTGGGTAGCTGTATGCCCAGGGAAAAATCATTGGTACTGTCTAGACCTCAGTCTTCTCATTTGTAAACAGGGGTTGATGTTACTTTTACTAATAAAGAATGACAACAACAATTCCCATTTATGTAGCGGAATATCAGTTTGATCAGTGGTTGGAAGACTGGCTTTGAGAGTCAGGAAGACCTGAGTTACAGAGTGTGTTCTAAACATACTGACATTTAGGTGCTCAGTGCCACAGGTAACTCTAAGACCACAGTTGTAGAACAATTGGATATTCATATTAGGGGAAAGTATTTCTGCTCTGAGAGCCTGTAGCCAGATTGAGCTCAGGAGTTCAGAGTCCAGATCCTCCTTCCTTTTCCCCTTTCCCTTCTTTTCCCTTTCTTCCCTATACAAACATTTATACACATACTGATGTGAATCTTCATCTGTCTACTTAAAGGAGTCTATGAGAGAATAGTAGACAGGTAGCTCAGTGGGGGGTTGGTTGGACTTGGAATCAGGAAGCCTGAAGTTTAAACCTAGTATGAAACACTTATTAGCTGTGTGACCCTGGGCAAGTCTTCTGTATCTCAGTTTATTCATCTAAAATAAGGAGATAATTTAAAAATTACCTCCCAAATTGTGAGGATAAAATGAGGTAAAGTGTAAAATGCTTCGCAAACCTTAAAGTGTTATGTAAATATTAGCTATTGTTATTATTAAAAGTATATCTATATAGCTATTGGATTCTTTGAAATTTTAAGTCCTTTCCTCACAATAAGCCTGAGAATCAGATGATGCTAGTGGGTCCATTTACCAATGAGCAAGCTGAGGCACAGAGAAAGGAAATGATGTAATAAGGGTCATATAGCTGGATAATAGCAGAACCAAGATTCAAATCCAAGTGTTTTTCCTCAATGCCAACCCCCTTCAGTCACTACTGGCGGCTCCACTTCATGATTGTTCATGGTAGTCATAAATATTTACAAATTACCTTCTATGTGCCAGGCTGGCACTGTGTGAGGGTGGGGATACAAAGAGGTGAAAGACAGTCTTTGCTTCCAACATACTCAGGATCTAACAAGGGAGACAACATGCAAACATCTGTGTACAGACAAAAATATATGCAGGCAGAATTGGAGACAACCAAGCTGCCATTAAGGGAGAATGGCAAAGGCTTCCTAGAGAAAGGGGATTTTAGCTGGGACTTGAAAGAATTCAGAAGCCAGAAATGAGGAAGGAGGGCATTCCCCACACTGGGAACAGTGGGGGAAAAGGCTGGAGATGGATTGTCTTGTGTGAGGAATAGCAAAGAAGGCCAGTGTTACTGGATTGTGTGTGTGTGTGTGTGTGTGTGTGTGTGTGTGTGTGTGTGTATACATGCACATACTCATGCAGGGGAATAGATTGTTTAGGTATATGAATGCTGGAGAGACAGGGTGTGGTGCAAGATAGATTTGATCCATGTGATAATAGGAAGCCAGAAAGTGATGGACCTCAGCTTGAGGAAAATCACTTTGGTGGTTTAATGGAGGATGGGCTGAAGTGGGGAGAGGCTTGAGGCAGACAGATCTCCCAGCAGCTACTGCAGTAGTCTAGTCATGAAGTGATGAGGGCCCGCCCCCCGGGGGGTGCAAATGTCAGAGAAGGCAAGGAGGTATGTTTGAGAGACGCCTCCCCTTTTAGGAAGTCTCGGTGAGCTCTCATGAAAAAAAAATGCCTTGACAAGGTTTAGATACCTTAGGAAGATCTGCTCTCATTATTCAATTCTAATATTAGTGTCTTTGGATGTATTTTTAAAAAATAGACCCAATTCTTGCTCTGGGAGCAAAGGAGGATGTAATCACCAAACAATTCTTCATAGTCCTTAGAAAAGTGAGCTCACATTGGGGAATATGTTGCGTCAGAGATGGCTTTTGGCAGGATGGTGGACATCTGGATTTCACCACATCTACCTGTCTGGAAAATGCAACTAGTAAGCTGTGGCTGTTACCAGAAATGGAGAGAACATTAGGCTATCTGTGGCCAAGAGTTTTGTGGCCAAGAGTTTTCCTTACACAGAGACTCAAAGTTCTCTTTACCTTTGACGTGTTTTTCTCATTTACCAAAATAGGTCCGATGGCTGTGAGGAACATGTTATTTAATCCCCATCACAGGGATATACATTGGCTGAAAGGAGAAATGTGTTTCCTGTCTGGTGGCATTTGAGAGAATGCTGGTTTTAGAATGTTTCTGAAGGTCATTAGTAATGGAAGGTATTTTCTATAAGTTGATGGGTTGGTTGAAACAGTTTGCTAAGTACCCCTTACCCCCAATTCCCAATCCTTTCTATTTTAAAGAAAAATATTACTTATGGCTGAAAAGTCACACATCTCAGCCTTCTTTGTTATTTTCTTGTTTCAGTCATCTCTCTCTCTTTCTCTTTCTCTTTCTCTCTCTCTCTCTCTCTCTCTGTGTGTGTGTGTGTGTGTGTGTGTGTGTGTGTTTCTCTGTCTGTCTCTCTGTGTGTGTATGACATTGCTTTGCTTCATGACATGGGGAAAGTCATTTCCTTGTGAGACTATAGTTTTCTTCTAGATTTTTGCTTTTTTCTTCTTTAATGTAAAATTGGAGAGATTTCAGGGACTATCTAGACTAATTCCTCTCTTAATTATGAGTCCAACGCAAGCATCCCTGAAAGATGGTTGCTTAGTTTCTATTTGAAGAAATCCAGCAAGAGGCCACACACAAAGTCCATGGTAGGGGCAAGATTATATTCCAACTAGAACAACTATCCACTCCATGCTTGTTCATATTATATAGTAAGATTTCCTCTCATTGTAAATAAGAGCATGCTAAATTTCAGAATATGATGATTAAAGAATTGGAGATGGAAGCAAATAAGCATTATTCATAGCACTTTCTCCCCAAACAATCAACTGTTAGGATAGAATTAGACATAAGACCTAACCAAAGTCTGTTAAATTTTAATTTCTTTAGAATAACTTCTTAGCAAAAAAAAAACAACAAAAACAAAAAAAAAACAAAAAAAAACCTGTCGCCATTTTGTTCCTGTTGGGTCTCTGAGTCTTTTCCCCTTTTTCCCTCATCACTCAGTAGGGCTGTGTGCTCAGGCCAATCATTAGAGTGTGTTTAGAAGACAATGTACATTTATGATAAGGGATTTAGAAATATTATCTTAATTGATCCTCACAGTGGCCCGGGGGGCATAGGTCCTATTATTTCCCCATAGGATGGGGAAATTGAGACAGAGACATTCAGTTGATTTGCCCAGGAGTACACAGCTAGGAAGTGTCTGAGGCTAGATTTGAATTCAGGTCTTCCTGACTCCTGGCCCAGTGCTCTGTTATACTAGCCTTCTAATCCTCAATATCCTTTTTTTGGGGAAACTGTAAAGTTCTGTTAACTGTTGTTTATGACAAAGTACTTGAAGACTTGTAGCAACTCCACAATTAGAAATGAAATTGAAGAAATGAGCCTGTGTTGAACTGCTGATAGAAAGAATAACAAATTTAGAATCCCAGGGTTTGGATTAAAATCCTGCCTTGACTACTTGGTACTTTTGTGTCTGTGCATGAGATCTTTGACCTCTTGGGGCCTTAAGAGTAGTAGTTTAGCTGAGATCTTGCCCTTTTTACTCTACAGCAGTGAGGCTCTGAATTTACACATTTGTGTCCTTTCTAATCCATTGTACTTTGTTGGCGATCTGCCCGCCATCTCTAATTGTTCCTTCAGGCCTTACTTCTTCAATTTATCTTATAACAAGTGGAGGGAATGAAAGAACCAGGAAGATGAATGAAAAAACATTTATTAAACACTATTATGTACACAGCCCTAGAGAAGCAGATTAAAAAAAAAACAAGACCTTCTCTGCTCTCAGGGAGTTTATACTCTAATTGGAGAATATTTTCAAGGGAATGGGGAGGACTTAGCCATTCTTCTGTCTCCTGGGCAATGACAAGGGAGTCCTTCTAAATTTCCACATACTCCCTCCCCCCTTCTCTCTCCCCTTCCTCCCAGGTTATTTCTGGGCCCGGAAACAATGTATTCAGAGCAACGACGCCACCGTAGGGCAAGATGTGATTGCTTGGGGTCCTTCATGTCCTCAGCTCCTCAGTAGATCCAGCTCAAGCTACAGGCAGATGGGCAGCACAGTGGACTTAGAAGCCAGAAAAACCTGAGTTGAAATTCTAACACTTATTAGTTGTAGGAGCCTGGGTGAGTTGCTTAACTTTTGTTTCCCTCACTTTCTCCATCTGTAAAATAGGGATAATAATATACTTTCTAGGATTGTCATGAGGAATAAATGAAGTAATGTGTAAAATACTTAGCAGACCTGAAAGCACCATGTGCATTCTGGCTATTTATGCAGGTGTGTAGGGAGAGGTC
The DNA here is from genome assembly GCA_023553655.1 of Myrmecobius fasciatus. Lineage (NCBI taxonomy): Eukaryota > Metazoa > Chordata > Mammalia > Dasyuromorphia > Myrmecobiidae > Myrmecobius > Myrmecobius fasciatus. Next base: position 178,779 of record JAJPUD010002494.1, read on the forward strand.
AAACACCACTGCCCCTACAGTCAGAAAGTGCCAGGTCTTGTTGGGGACTATCCCTTCCCAGATGTGTGGCTTTGGACAAATCACTCACTTTGCTTTTGTCAGCCTTGTTTCCTCCTATGTACCAATACTGGCACCAATTACTTAACAAGTGTTTGTGAAGACTTAGTGAGGAGAAGGATGTAAAATCATTTGTAAAAAGTGTTAGATAAATATGAATTTATCTCTAGGATTGGTTAAAATAAATTTTTTCTCATGTCTTAAGGTTTTAGTGACCAGAAATGATCTAAAAGGGAAAACACAATTCCAAGTGCAATATTTTCTAGCTAGCTGCTTGCAAGGAGTACAAGATTGCTCAGTTTCCCTCTTTGATGTGGTTTCACTTTGTGTTGGCCCACATTAGAAAGGGAACATGTGCAGCGTTGTTCATTTTCTTGTTTCCCCATGATAATTCCTCTGGGATCTTCAACTTGATGAGTTGGCCCCAGCCTCTGAGAAGGCTGTCCATTCATTGGACCTTTTGGAAATGGCAGTATAGGAATCAGTGGCCAGGGGCTGTCTGTTCCCCTGCCGGCTGCCTCTGCCCCTGTCCCTTGCTTTCATTGGTCCTATGCTGAGCTTTAATATCATTTGGCTTGCAGCAAGGCACTGAGATATGTGTTTCCAACAAGAAGACTCTTACACTCATTCAGCCTTACAATTGTTTTTGATCAAAAAATACATCCTAGTTTGTAATAAACATGGTTTTAAATATTTAAAATGGTTCAGCTGCTGTACTTCTAAAATCAGCATTTAGAAAAGCAGTTTGGGGAGTTGGGAGGAGGGAATTGAGGAAGGAGCAATTGTTCATAAAACTGTTGAGGTGGGAAGCATCTTAGAGAATCTAGGAGACCTTCTAGAATTCCTAAACTGGAAGCCCAGTGAGGGGAGGGACCAGGTTGACCAAGTTTGCATTTAGCAAGCATATTTCCCTGTATGTGGTAGGTGGGGAGTGTGCATTTTATAGAATGACTCTTGACTGATGGAGTCCAACTGGGATTTTTAATGATTTACCTAAGGTCTTTCATGCATGGCTAATTGATGGCAGCTTCCAATCCAGGGGCCTTTGGGTTACAGAAAATTGACACTAAAGGGTTTTATCTAGCATTTGAAAAAAAGAAACATGGGAAATGGTGGGAAGTTTCTAGATCTTGACAGGAAGATTCTTTGAGGATGCCTGGATGTGTTTTCTGAATATTGAACTCTTTCTAGCAAATTAATTGTAAGAACTTTTTTTAATAGAGCAAATTATAAAATTTGGGACCTATAAAGGAACTTTTTAGCTCCTCTTTTCCAACTAATTAAAAACATAAGGAAAAAGATACCCTAACAAGAGAAGTTCCTTGTCCAAGGTCACAACAAAAGATACAATGTTATATATAAAAAATTATAAAATAAATTAAAATACAATAAAATTTAGATAGTACATTTTGAAACTAACTTAGTGTGCATCTAGTAGGGATCCTTATGTACCTATTAGTGGTTCTGTTTCTATTTGATTTTGACATCAATGCTTTTGAACTGCTGAATTCCTTTAATTTTAACTTTATTTCATCTATTAAAACCCATCTCAAGATAGAGCTTCTTCAGGATCCTTATTCTTGTTCATGGCCTCCCCTACTCTTAGACCTTAGATAATAACACTAGCTGATGTTTACATAGCTTTAAAGTTGGGGTTCTTACCTTAGGGTCTAGGAACATTTTTTTAAAATCCTTTGATAATTTTATTTCACTCTGATTGGCTTCCTTTGTAATTTTATATATTTTATACCATTTAAAAATATGATTCTGAGAAAGGGTACGTAGACTTCCCTGGACTGCCAAAGGGATCCAGTAAACAAAGACCATGTAAAACTCATGCTTTAAGGTTCATTTAACTATGCTGCAATCTATTTGCACCCACTCTGTGTTTCTCTATTGCCCCTTGGGTGACCCACAGTTTTAATTTCAATCATAATACATTGCTAAAAGAATATTGGTCTTTAAATATGAATTTTTATTTTAGGAAGAAACTTGGGGATGTAAATACTGAACGATTTCTCAAATGTATTTCTATTTGCAGAAATTGGCATTATTGAGCAGGTCTCAGAACTAGGTGAACCCAAACTCAAGTCATAAATATGATACTTCCTGACTATGAGACCCAGGCTAAGTGAGTGTTCTGGACTAGGACTTTCTAAGATCATTGGTTGCAAAGAAGATACCAGTAGAGAGAGTTGGCTTTATTGGTGCCTTAGCAGAGCCAGTCCCTGTTTCTGTCTGTGTTCGTGATCAACTCAATTGGTTGCTTATCAAGTTGCACATAATAGTCTATAAAATAGTTGTTTTTCATCTACTTTTTAGTTTTTTGTTTACCATGTGGATTATTAGGCTTTGCCCATCTGAGTGATTCTGACTCCCTGATAGGATGAAAGCTAGGGGACCTCACTATTTCTAGGAAATCTCTCTTCTGTTTCAAGCCTCTGCTAGAAATTTCCCACAGAGGACAAGCAACTATGATAAGCAAATGTTGTCATGTATTATCTTATATTTGATATTTGTCATCAGAAGTTTATTGAACAGTTCTATGTTTGTTGTTGCATCTATCAAGAAGTCATAACTTATGCAAGAGAGATCCCTTTAGAAGAGATGCTTTAGGGTGACATTTCACTCTGTCATCAAATTCTTTCTTCTAGTCAACCTACAGTATTCATGGTTAGATCTTGTATTAACTACTTCTTTCAATCAGGAGAAGGACTATTCCTAACCTTTATCTTTCTTTGATTCTCTACTATTTAATGTAATTTCTGAAAGCTTGCTTACTCTAATTGCATATTTTAATTAGGGATGTCATCTGCAGTTGTATAGATCATTCTCTTAAAGGTTTTGTAGAGCTAGAAAACTGTGTAGATCTGTAGTTATCGATTTTTTTTCGAAATCATCTTTTCTGGGGGTAATGATGTCATCTAGGATTTTGTTCCCCTCCCCAAGTCATTCAGTGTCTTCTCCTCTTAGAGACAGCCTGAAAATCAGTCCCACAGTCTCCTCACAATTGTTGTGCCTAAAGCACTAACTTCCATCTGCTCTAGTGTCTCTTCCTATCTCTGTTTTGTTTGTGTCATTCTTAAATCCTCATATACCATGTTGGGTTATTTGAATCTAAACGCAGTGGCCCCACTGTCTTACGGGAAAAATATTCTGTTAATCATTTTTTAGTCTGTTTTTGTCCTCCCACTTTTATCTTTTCATTGCCTTTGGGATGTTCTGGCTTAATCAGGCCACATGCCAAGATTTCTGCCAACTCATTTTTCTGTCTACTACTTCTCACTGTTTTATGAGTGATTCTGCTCATAATCTTTCTCTATCCTCTTGTGTAAGATTTGTTCAAATGGATTTATAGTCTAACCTGATGTTGCCCTTGACTGCCTATCTCTTCTTGGCAATGAGATCAGGCGTCTGCTGCCTGAGCTGGTTTTAATTAGTCAATCAACATGCATTTATTAGACACTTACTATGTGCTGGACACTATGTAAAAGTTTGTAGTCCCCTTTGTTACTCTCCTTTTGGTAGTTGTTTTACATTAATTAAACCATCCCTGCAACATGCAATGGTTCAAATTGGTAGTTGATTTATCCACTAACCATCGTTCTCTCTCTCCCTCTCTCTGTCTCTGTCTCTCTCTGTATGTCTCTCTTCCTCTCTGTGTGGCTTGCTTAAAGTAAGATAGTTTGAAGATGTGTTAATTACATGCCATTTTTTATTCTTTCTTGTAATTTGGTATTGATTTTCATGTTTGCTGTAACACATCAATGGCCTGAAGCATAGGCAGCTGCTTTGGAAATTGCCATTTAAATAAGCACTCATTGAGTGTTAAGATGTGATCTATTTATTTGGAAGGGTTGATGTTATTCAATGCCTCCCACATCTAGAACCTTTTTTTCTCTCTTTTCAAATAAGATAATTGTGATTTATATGTACGATTTCTGTGTCATCTCCAAGTCTTGCTTCCTTTGTTGCTTGACCCTGAGCCTTATTTTCCAGTGTACTTTTCAGTGCACTCACCCATGCCTATGTTTGCATTAAAGTGGAGTATTAAGGTTTATGCCAATTTAATTGGGAGGATCTCATTGACCTATTCCTAATATTCCTTTTATCCTCTCTTGTTCTTCAACAGGTGTAGGTATATAATCTGCCATTATCCTTGGGGTGATCTCTTTGCTTAGACTTGTGTTGACAAGTCATGACAAAATGATCTAGCTTGACAGGAAGTGCTGTTTCTTCTTGCCTTTGGATATATGATAAAACCTGCTCTGCCAACTCCTTTATTTGTCCTAGCAAAGAGAATCTATGAACCATCCATCCATTTAGTTGTGGCTCCTTTATATCTTCTCGTTTCTTTTGGTGCAAGAATGCCATATTGACATATTTTTTTCTCAAGTGACTCACTGACTATACTTAATTATAATGATATGATATATGATATAATGTATCATAATTTTCCTACTTCTCTTTGACAAGAAGAATTAGTTGCCTACTACAACCATGGTGGAAGCCATTCTAGCTTGGTAGGCCCAGTCAGAGCTGAGGTTCTGCTAGAATAGCTTTTGACAGCCCAGGGTCATCTTCCCATCCTGACATTGTAAGAATTGCATGTCCTCCATTGGTATATAGGAAACTTCTTTGATTTCTTAGCATATATTTTCATAGATCTCGAAACAAAGAAATCCAATGGAACACATCTGTGATTTGATAATGAAGTTCAACGGGGAAAATAGAAATGCCTTGTCAAACTTCAATCTAGGTCCAACTGGGTAGGGCCGCATCTGGCCCATTAAATCAGTATTCCCACCTCACTCATTTTCACTAATAACAATTGGAATGTGTAGAGAACAATGTCCTCTTCCTCTTTTCAGCATGGACTATTCATGTTCTGGCATTGCTACCATGAATGTTCTTGAATAATTCAGAGCATTGTATGCTTTTCTTTTATAAGACAGATTTTTAGGGAGAGATTGATTTTACTGTGCCTATGGTAGATTGAATTCTAGATAATGGTTAAATATAAAATAGATATGTTTACATAAATGTATTGATTATAGATAGATAGATAATATAAACCTGGAAGGGATCTCAGAGCTTTCAGAGCCTAATGCTCTTATTTTTATATAGGAGGACACTGAGGCCCAGAGAAAGGGGAAGTGGCATCCAAAGTTATATATAGGAGCCTAGATTTAAAATTAGAAGGGACTTCAGAGGTCATCTAGGTCAATGTTCTCATTATAAAGACAAGGAAACTGAAGTTTAGGGTAATTAACCTACCCTCATTCATTTTTTGGGTGAGTTTCGTTTCTTTGATCTTGAGTTGAAAGATCTAAATATGTAGGGATGATGAATTCTTGACAGGTAACATATACCAAAGGTTTTATTCAATTCAGTTCAGTGAATTTTGATTAAGCCTTGAATCATGAAATGGCTGTACTATTAAGCTACAGTGAAATCAGTCCAGAATGTTTTCCCACAAAGAAAAGTTTAGTGAGCATAAAAAAATACATATGCAAAATAAAAATAGGAAAAAAAAGAAATTTGCCCATTGATCCCAACATATATCCTTGTAAACAATGGGTAACCCCTGGGGTAATGTTGGGAATGCACAAACTAGGGAGTCGCGGAAGGGCTCTCCACACTAGCTTTGGATGAAATGCTCATATGGACAGCGCTGTAGATCTACTAGAATATTAGACTTTGCAGTTGGAGAGCTAGAGGGAAATCTAGGCCTGTTATGGGGCAAATCATCTCTGTGAGCCTCAGTCATCACATTCTGTGAAATAGAGATAATCAACCTTGCCCTGCTGGCTTGGTAGGGTGGTTCTTTTGGAAACAGCATTGTAAACTCTAATGGGTTGTAGAAAGGGACCTGTCATGGCCAATGGGTTGATCCATTGCTTCTGACATGAAGAACAAATGCAATTGTTAACTTTATGAATCCAGGGCCTGTATTCATCAGAATGCTAATATTCTGTTATCATTAGACCATTTGAAAGTTAGTCATTTTAATGAAAAAAATGACATTCCAATTTACTCTTGATCTATTTTCAAACATTATTAGTTTGGGTGATAATATGTTTCTTTATAAGTTGCATCAAGGAAACAGAGTAGAGAATACTTTATCCCCCTAAAATCTAAATAGCTTTTAAATTGGATCTAATTTACTATTTATTTTTGGCCAAGGTCATGGTACATGTTGAAATGTAGTGGCAAGAGTACATCCATTGACATGTGGTTCTAACATTGTCCAGAAGATCAAACTGAGGATCCCAGGTGGTGAAGTGAACTTACTCAGGGTCACATAAGCAGTAAGCATTGCCATTGGGCCGCTGCCCCAAGAACCAGTTCTGTTTCCATCATACCCTACATTTGATCTTTGTAGAAGAGAGTGAATACTAGTTTTGATGGGGGGGCCTAAGATACATACGTGCTGAGTTCAAATCCAGCCCCAGACATAAACTAGTTGTGGGATCCCCAGCAAATCACTTATCTTTGTTGACTTCAGGTTCCTCAATTGTAAAGCAGGCCTATAATGGCACCTGCCTTGCTCACAGGATTGTGGTGAGGAACAAATGAGATATTTGTAAAAGCACTAAGCACAGTGCCTAGCCCATAGTAGACCTTTAATAAATACTTATTCCCCCCTCCCCAAGGATTTCTTGGCTGTAGTATAGACCTAGCAGAAACCTCTATGGCCCAGTTTCAAATACTGATCACTGTCCTTTTCCCAGAAAATGAGAGTCAATGAGAAAGGGATGTTTTGAGCAACACTGAGTTTTTTCTTAGAATGTGGAAGAAACATGTTGGGTTAGGTGGTACTTATTACTCGTGTGATCTTGAGCAAATCACTCCCACTCTTTGGATCTCAGTTTCCTCATGTGTAAAATGATGGGGTTGGATTAGTGATCTCTGAGATATCTTACAATCCTAGAAGTAGGATCTTAAGATTCTAGAAAATCACTTTACCTTGCTGGTTCTTGGTTTTCTGATCTGCCAGATCGAGAGATTTGATATCCCTTTTGATTCTGGATCTGTGATCCTAAGGATTATCACCATGGGTGCTCCCTCTGTTCATTAAGAGGCAGACACTTTGAATGCCGTAATAAAAGGTCATCCTGAGTTACCATGACTGAGGAAATTCGTCTCCTATCAGCCAGCCTTCCAGTGGCCAACGAGGCTCATGGACCTGGACTGTTTCTCAGATAGTAGATATATGATTAAGCACTAGGCCTATATTTGGCACTTTTCAATTCAGTAGGAGATGCCAGAGCCTGGGCTCCCCTGGCAAGATCTTCCGGAGCCCAAGGTCACTATGCTGTGTTGAAGAACTGTAGGAGTAATCAAAAACATAATTTTTTTAAGCTATCTCCAGTTTGATGATAGCCTTCCTTCCCAAACTTATTCCATAGCTCTCCTATTTGCCTATTCTTTACTCCAGCTAATCATGTGACCCATCTCTTGACTCCATGCCTTTATACTGGTTATTTCTCCAGCCTAGAATGTCCTTGTTACCTTTGTCTATTAATATCCTTACTTTCCTTCCAGTGATACTTCCTATTAATTTCATTCAACCATTAAAGTCATTTAGATGCTTCCTCCTTGCTAGGACTGCACTAGATGCTTCAGATGCAGAGGAGAAAAGGAACAGTCCGTCCCCTCAGAGAGTTTCCAGTGTAAAGACCTGTATAGAGTTGTACAGTGCCCCATCACAAAAGAATGGGCTAGGACTCTTCCCTTTTCCTCTTTATATTCTCTACGCCTCGCACATGCTAGGTGTGATAAATGTTACATTTTGTTAAATTGAATCGAATTAAAAAGCATTAGGATGATTAGCTGCAGTGTTGTTAATATTTTCTAAACCTGGGTTTTTATCCTATTTATTAGTGTTGCAGATAATTAGTGTTGCTGATGGAAAGCATCTCCATTTGGATTTTAATTTTAATGAGAACTGATATATGCTGTATCTCTCATGGGGCTACACTTTTGATGATATTTGTGCATTGTCATTAGTTCTAATGAAAACCTCTGTCTTACCTGCATTGTCCTTTGGTGCTGGCCTAGAACTGTAGAACATTCATGGTGGAAGGGACCTGTAACAGCCACCTGTCCGGGAATCTTCAGCCAGGGCAGCTCCCCGGGAGCCACTGCGCAGTTCTTGGATCATATGGATGTGTGCAAGACAAGAAATTATAAGTCTTTGTGAGCAGAAGCAAAGATTTCCACTGCAGCACTGCAAGCACTAGAGCGCTCTCATCTGAAAGCTAAAAGAAATTGGAATTTGCAACCCCTCCCCAGATCTCTTCAGGGACTGGGATTGTTTCTTTATTGCTTTGGCTTTCCCAGATCACAGCACTGTTGCAGGCACAGAAGAGGAACTTAAGCTATTCCATTTGATGTTTCTTCCCTTTCTTTGATGAATGAAAGACCTGAGGTCAAAGAAGAGACATATCTTTAGCTACTATCTGGGGTTCCATATTGACTTAACTCATCTTTCTTCTATCTCTCTCTTTTGCTTTCTCCTGCATGGGGAAAGGAAATAAGCATTTAATAAGGACCATTTATGTTCCAGGCTCTGTGCTAAGTGCTTTACAAATAGTATCTCAGGTGAGCCTCAAAACTACTCTGGGAGGGAGGTGTCATTATTATCCTTGTTTTTCAGTTGAGGAAATGGAGACTGACAGAGGTTAAATAGCTTGCCTAGCTAGGGTCATGCAGGTAGTGTCTGAAGCAGAATTTGAATCAGTTCTTGCTGATTTCAGGTGCAGTGCTCTATTCACTGTGCTTTCTAGTTTCATGGAAACTCTCCAGCACTACAGTGGGCTTTTGGACAATAAGAACATTTTGAGTTTTTGCTCTGCAAAGACACATTCTCTTGCTAAGAGTCCAAAGGAAGGTGGATTCTTCCTATGAAAACAATTCAATTTGGTCAACACTAATTGCATGCTGTACGTGCTTTAGGCATCATGTGCCTGCTCCACTCCTATATGTCCTTCATATGATATCTCCTTCCTGCTCGTTCATAGGTCTTGAGCTGGAGGGAACCCTAGAGATCATCTAGCCCAGCCAACTCATTTTACAGAAGAAATTGAGGCATTAGGAGGTGGAGTGGCCTGTTCCTGGGCACCCGGCTAGTAAGTGGCAAAGACATGATTGAAACCTAGTTAACTGAACTCTCAGTTTTCTTCTGAATCATTTTAATTCCTTTTAACAGTCTGTATTCTACCCGATCAGTCCTTCCCAGATCTCATTCTGCTCTGTCCAATATTTGTGCATTTCTGGGCACGTTCTCTCTTCATCTCACTTGTAGATATCTTTCTCTTCTTTCTGGGCCCTGCTCAGAAGCTCCCTTCTCTAAGAGGGTGGTTCATACCTTCTTGCAAAAGTGTTGGCTTTTTCCCTCTTCATAATTTTTTTATTTATTAAAGCTTTTTATTTGTATAACATATGTATGAGTAGTTCCCCAGCATTGATCTTTACAAAGGTTTCCATTACAAATTTTACCCCCAGTCCCCTCCCCTCCCCTAGATGGCAGGAAGTCCACTACATGTTAATAATGTTGAAATATTTGACAAGTTATGCAAGAAAAATCCTATCTTCAAGGAAAAAAAAAGAAAATCAGAGAAAGGAACACAATGCAAGCAAACCTCAATAGAGAGTATGAAAATGTTATGTTGTGGTCCATATTTCATATCCCTCTCTCTGGGTGTATATGGTTTTCTTCACTGAACAATTGGAACTGGTTTGAGACAATTCTTTGTTGCAGAGAGCCATGTCCATCAGAATTGATCATCATGTAATATTGTTGTTGCTGTGTATAATGATCTCCTGGTTCTGCTCGTTTTACTCAGCATCAGTTCATGCAAGTCTCTCCAGGCCTCTCTGAAATCGTCCTGCTGGTCGTTTCTTACAGAGCAATAATATTGCATAACATTCATATACCATAATTTATTCAGCCACTCTCCAATTGATGGGCATCCATTGAGTTTCCAGTTTCTAGCCACTACAAAAAGGGCTGCCACAAACATTCTTGCACAGGTGGGTCCCTTTCCCTCCTCTAAGATCTCTTTGGGATATAGGCCCAGTAGAAACACTGCTGGATCAAAGGGTATGCAAAGTTTGATAACTTTTTAAGCGTAGCACCAAATTGCTCTCCAGAATGGCTGGATCCGTTCACAGTTCCACCAACAATGTATTAGTGTCCCAGTCTTCCCACATCCCCTCCAGCATTCATCGTTATCTTTTCCTGCCATTTTAGCCAATCTGACAGGTGTGAAGTGGTATCTCAGGGTTGTCTTGATTTGCATTTCTCTGATCAATAGTGATTTGGAGCAACTTTTCATATGACTAGAGATGGTTTTAATTTCATCATCTGAAAATTGTCTGTTCATATCCCTTGACCACTTATCTATTGAAGAGTGGCTTGAATTCTTATATATATGAGACAATTCTCTATAAATTTTAGAAATGAGGCCTTTATCAGAACCATTAATTGTAAAGCTGTTTTCCCAATTTGAGGCTTCCCTTCTAGTCTTGTCTGCATTAGTTTTATTTGTACAGAAACTTTTTAACTTAATATAATCAAAATTATATATCTGGTGTTCAATTAGGAGTTCCAGATCTTCTTTGGACATAAATTTATTCCATCTCTACAGGTTTGAGAGGTAAACTATACTACGTTCCTCTAATTTGCTTACAATATCACTCTTCATATCTAGATCATGGACGCATTTAGATCTTATCTTGGTATGTAGTGTTAGGTGTGGGTCAAGCCCTAATTTCTTCCACACTAGTTTCCAATTTTCCCAGCAGTTTTTGCCGAATAGTGAGTACTTATCCCAAAAGCTGGGGTCTTTGGGTTTATCAAACACTAAATTGTTAAAGTTACTGCCTAGATTGTCCTGATATCCTATCCTGTGCCACTGATTGACTGCTCTATTTCTCATCCAGTACCAAATGGTTTTGATGACCGCTGCTTTATAATATAGTTTTAGATCTGGTACAGCAAGGCCAGCTTCATCTGCCTTTTTTTTTCATTAATCCCCTTGAAATCCTTGACTTTTTGTTCTTCCAAATGAACTTTGCTACTATTTTTTCTAGATCTGTAAAATAATTTCTTTGGAGTTTGATTGGTATGGCACTAAATAAGTAGATTAGTTTGGGTAGTATTGTCATTTTTATTATATTCACTCTGCCTACCCATGGTCACTTAATGTTTTTCCAATTGATTAGGAATGATTTTATTTGTGTGGAAAGTGTTTTGTAATTTAGTTCGTATAGTTTCTGACTTTTCCTTGGCAGATAGGTTCCCAAACATTTTATCCTATCATCTGTTATTTGGAATGGAATTTCTTTTTGTATCTCTTGCTGCTGAATGTTGCTGCTAATATATAAAAATGCTGATGATTTATGTGGATTAATTTTGAATCCTGCCACTTTGCTAAAGTTATGAATTGTTTCTAGTAGTTTTTTGGTTGAGTCTCTAGGGTTCTCTAAGTATACCATCATGTCATCTGCAAAGAGTGATAATTTGATTTCTTCATTACCTACTCTAATTCCTTTTATCTCTTTTTCTTCTCTTATTGCTAAAGCTAACATTTCTAATACAATATTAAATAGTAATGGTGACAGTGGGCAGCCTTGTTTCACTCCTGATCTTATTGGGAATGGTTTTAGTTTGTCTCCATTACATATGATGCTTGCTGATGGTTTTAAATAGATGGTACTGATCTTTTTAAGGAAAAGCCCATTTATTCCTATACTCTCTAGTGTTTTTAATAGGAAAGGGTGTTGGATTTTATCAAATGTTTTTCTGCATCTATTGAGATAATCATATGGTTTTTGTTAGTTTGGTTATTAATATAATTAATTATGCTGATAGTTTTCCTAATATTGAACCAGCCCTGCATTCCTGGTATAAATATCCTGGGGATTTCTGTAATCTCATTGCTAATATCTTATTTAAAATTTTTGCATCAATATTCATTAGGGAAATGGGTCTATAGTTTTCTTTCTCTGTTTTCACCCTACCTGGTTTCGCTATCAGCACCATATCAGTCTCATAGAAGGAATTTGGCAGTATACCTTCTGTCCCTATTTTCTCAAATAGTTTGTGTAGTAGTGGAATTAATTGTTCTTTGAATGTTTGGTAGAATTCACATGTAAATCCATCTGGCCCTGGAGATTTTTTCTTAGGGAGTTGGTTAATAGCTTCTTCTATTTCTTTTTCTAATATGGGGCTATTTAAATAATTTATTTCCTCTTCTGTTAACCTGGGCAATCTACATTTTTGTAGATATTCCACCATTTCATTTAGATTATCAAAGTTACTGGCATAAAGTTGGGCAAAGTAACTCCTAATTATTGCTCTAATTTCCTCTTCATTGGAGGAAAGTTCTCCCTTATCATTCTTGAGACTAATAATTTGATTTTCCTCTTTCCTTTTTCTTATCAAATTAACTAAAGGCTTTTCTATTTTTTTGATTTTTTCGTAGAACCAACTCTTAGTTTTATTTATTAATTCAATAGTTTTCTTATTTTCAATTTTATTAATTTCTCCTTTTATTTTTAGAATTTGCAATTTGGTATTTAATTGAGGGTTTTTAATTTGTTCTTTTTCTAGGTTTTTTTTAAAATAATAAGCCCAATTCGTTGATGTTTTCTTTCTCTATTTTATGCAAGTAAGCATGTAGAGATATAAAATTGCCTCTTATAACCGCTTTCACCGTATCCCACACATTTTGGCATGTTGTCTCCTTATTGTCATTCTCCTGGATGAAATTATTGATTGTGTCTATGATTTGCTCTTTCACCCATTCATTCTTCAGGATTAGATTATTTAATTTCCAATTAACTTTTGGTTTATTTTCTCCTAGACTTATATTGCATGTGATTTTTATTGAATCATGATCTGAAAAAGATGCATTTACTATTTCTGCCTTTCTGCATTTGATTTTGAGGTTTTTATGCCCTAACACATGGTCAATTTTTGTATAAGTTCCATGGACTGCTGAGAAAAAAGTAAACTCCCTACTGTCTCCATTCAATTTTCTCCATAGATCTATCATACCTAACTTTTCTAACAATTGGTTTATCTCCCTAGTTTCTTTCTTGTTTATTTTGTGGTTTGATTTATCTAATTCTGAGAGAGCAAGGTTGAGATCCCCCACTAGTATAGTTTGGCTATCTATTTCTTCTTGCATCTCTCTTAATTTCTCCCCTAGGAATTTGGATGCTATTGCACTTGGTGCATATATATTTAGTATAGATATTGCTACATAATCTATGGTACCCTTTAATAAAATATAGTTTCCTTCCTTATCTCTTTTGATTAGATCTATCTTGGCTTTTACTTGATCTGAGATAAGGATTGCTACCCCTGCTTTGTTTTGTTCACCTGAAGCATAATGGGTTCTGTTCCAGCCTTTTACCTTCATCCTATATGTGTCACTATGTTTTAGATGTGTTTCTTGTAGACAACATATTGTGGGATTCTGGTTTTTAATCCAGTCTGCTATCTGCTTCCGCTTTATGGGAGAGTTCATCCCATTCACATTCACAGTTAGAATAACTAATTCTTTATTTCCTGCCATCTTATTTATCCAAGTTATGTTTTTCGCTTTCCTTTCCCCTTTCTCCCTTCCCCCCTCCTCCATACTTTGCTTTTGATGACCCCCTCCCTTAAACAATCCAGCACCCTTTAGATCCTCTCCTCCTTTTTTACTCCTTTCCCCTGATTCTTCTATTTTCCCTTCTATTAGTTTATCCCTTTCTTTTCCTCCTTTCCCTCCCACTTCCCTCTAGCAACAGACAAATTTCTATATGAAATCAAGCGTCTGATATACACTTTTAGAGCCCAACCTGATGAGAGTAAGATTTACACAATGCTCATTTCCCTCCCCTCTTTCTCTCAATTATATTAGGTTTTCTTTGCCTCTTCAAGAGATTTTACCTTGTTTTTACCTCCTTTTTTTAGATCTTATTTTATTACTTTTTCCCTCTTTTCCCCAGTATGACAACCTTTCCCCCTCTAGTTTTCTTTTTCATATTATCAAAGTAATATCTAGTTAATTATACCCCCAAACTTTAAGTATCCCCATAGTAGAAATAAAGTTCTTAAGAGTCCTTTCCTTTTTACATTTTTATGCTTCTCTTGAGTTCTGTGTTTGGATGTTGAATTTTTTGTTCAGATCCGGTCTTTTCATTAGAAATAGGTGAAATTCACCTATATCATTGAATGAACATCTTCTTCCCTGGAGGATAATGCTCATTCTAGCTGGGTAGGTTATTCTTGGCTGTAATCCAAGTTCCTTTGCCTTTCGGAATATCTGGTTCCAGGCTCTTCGATCCTTCAATGTGGAGGCTGACAGATCCTGTGTGATTCTAATTATTGATCCTCGGTATTTGAATTGTTTCTTTCTAGCTGCTAGCAGAATCTTTTCCTTGGTGCAATAGTCCTGAAATTTAGCCACGATATTCCTTGGGGTTTTAATTTTGGGGTCTCTTTCAGGAGGTGATCGGTGAATTCTTTCAATAGTGATTTTGCCCTTTGATTCTACAATCTCAGGGCAGTTTTCTTTCAGGATTTCCTGGAAATTTCCTAGATTCTTTTTTTCATCATGGCTTTCAGGAAGTCCAATAATCCTTAGATTGTCTCTCCTAGATCTATTTTCCAAGTCAGTTGTTTTTCCTAGGAGATATTTCATATTTTCTTCTAATTTTTCATTTTTTGTTTTTGTTTTACTGATTCTTGAAGTCTTATTGAGTCATTCGCTTGCATTTGTTCAATTCTTATTTTTAAAGTGTTGTTTTCTTCAGTTACCTTTTTAAGCTCCTTTTGTAACTGGCCAATTGAATTTTTTTGTTCATTGCACTCTTTTTCCACTTCACTAATTTTATTTTTCAATAAATTGGTGTCTTTTTCATATCTCTTTTGCAGGGCATCATATCCTTCTTGCAAGATATTGTATCCTTCTTGCACTGATTTCAATTTATTTTCCCACTTATCCTCCAGCTCTCTTTTGAGGTTCTTTATGCAGTCTTCCAGAAAGGCCTTTTGAAAAGGGGACCAGTGATGGTCCTTAACAACTTCCTCTTGAATTTTGTCTAAAGGAACCTCAGGATCTGGGGTCATTCCTTCTTTCTCTCGATAGAAGCTGTCTATGGTGAGAGCTCTCTTTTGCTTCTTTATTTTTTTTTAGACAGCGTGGATGTCTCTTTAAGGTTTGAAAAAACCACAGCTGAAGGACTTTGTGGGGCAATTTGGTTAATTAACTTAAGGTGCTGGGCCCGTGGGGGCTAGGACTAAGTCTGAATTACTCCTTAAAAAAAGGCAAATCTGCCAGAACACCTGTCCCCAGTCAGGGCAGAGTGTCCCGAGTGCCTCAGATAAACTCCAAGTGTTTGGAGTTTGGAGTTTCTGCCACACTGAGCTGTCCCACCCTCACTTTTGGGCTGCACCTAGTGGACTGTTTATTTCTCTGTCCGAGTTAAGCAAACCTGATATGAAGTTCTTCAGAGATATCTGAAAGCAGTGTCCAAATATTTCTGGATTCGTTGACCTGAAGATCAGTTCAGAGGCTTATTTCATTGCTGATTTGAGAGAAGATCGGAGGAGGATGCAGAGTCACGTTTTCACTCCGCCATCTTGGCTCCGCCCCCCGCAGAGTTGTCCCTCTTCATAATTTTGTAAAATACAAGGTTCAGGTTTCCTTTCTGGCTTCATTCTCCCTTGTGTTGTACTTTGAAGGGTAGTCCTTCCTTTGTACAACAGGGTTCCAATGTCATACTCAATTAATGGTGCAATGGAGACATCCCTTTAAAAATGGACATGAATATACTTGACTCGACCTTTAAGATTCGCCAAGCAGGAGAAACTTGCATCCTTCACTAATGGGAAGAACTCTGCTTCTTTTGCCAAATAATCAATAATTCTACGGGTGCCAGCAAGAGTCTGGACCATTATTTTTATCCTTTCCTCATTATTAGCATTTATAAACCAGCTGTTTGATGGCAAAGAGTGCTTGCAATTGCTTGGCATTTTTTTGTGCCTAATTGCAGTGACAAAGTGGCTACTAATGCGAATTTTCATTTTTCAAAGAGTCCTCTTCTGCTAATCAAGGCCTCCTGCTAGAGGCAACATTCAATTATAACTGATCAGCATTGACAGAGGGGGTGGAGATAAGAGAGAGGGAGGAGGAGGAGGAGAAGAGGCAGAGTGGAGGCAGAGTTGACTTTTTTTGAATCCCACTTAGGAATTCAAAATACTATTGGCAGATTTGTGTCATTTTCCATTTACAAAGAACTTTCTTCACAACAGCTCTTTGAGTTGAGTGGTGCAAGGATTATTATCCTCATTCGTAAAAATGAGGAAACTGAGTCCAAGAATGGGAAAACCCTTTCTTAGGATCAAAGATTTAGAGCTGGAAGGAGTCTTGGGGAACATATAATTTAACTCAAACGATCAATCACTAGACTTTTATTTAAGTGCCCACTGTGTACCAGGTACCATGCTAAGTGATCACTTTACAATTGAGGAAACTGAGGTCTAGAAATGTTATAGGTTGTACAATACATCTGTTTTCTCAAACAGACAAATCATATCAATTGTAGATAAGGGATCTGACACATAATGGAAACTGATTTTGAAAGAGGTCAAGGCTCACTTATGGTAAGATGACAGGATGAGCTAAGATATCCATCATCCTCAGGTGCTATAACTTTACAAGTCATCACTTCATATATTCTCTAGTGTGTCTCCCTCTAGTTTTCCCCTTCATGTCTCTTCTCCCCTTTACTCTTCCTTACCTTTCTTTTTTTTCTCATTCCACCAGGCCATATGAAGCCCACTAATTCATTTCAATAATCAACCATATTCGATGATGAGCTGAAAGCTAGGTAGGACAATCTCCCACTGCTTGTGTTAAATAAATTGATAATTTTGTGTGGCCTGTGAATGATTCTATAAATATCCACATGGCCCTTGGCAGAAAAAAGGTTCCTCACCCCTGCTCTAGGCTTTTCCATTGAGGAACTTTGGAAATAAGCACACTCTTCTGCCAGTGCTTGAAAAAGCCTTCTTTGCCCAATGTGAAGGCCAAAAAAATAGCAATTCTCTCTCTGCACATTTTGGTAGACTGTAAGCTCCTGGAGTTTAGGGACTGTTTAGTTTCCCAACATCTTAACATCCTACCCATAAGGGTACCCAGGACAGAACCTTGTGGGGGTACTCATAATTACAGGTGTGAAATGGATGATGAGTCAGCAAAGGAACCCGAAATTAAAGAGAGGTAGAAGTGAGAGACAGTGGTGGGACCAAAACCCAAGGAGGCAGAGACCAGAAGAGGATGTTCCGTTGTCAATGCAGCAGCCTAGTGAGGTGGACTACATTGAGCTTTAAATGGGGAAAGCCCATTCCTCTGGGCACTTAAGAGATCTTTGGAAATTCTGGAACATGCAGTTTCAGTTGAATGATGAAAGAACTGCAAAGGGCTAAGGAGTGAATGAGAAGAGAAGAAATGGAAATGCTGGGCTCAGACAGCTTTTTCTAAGAGATGAGCTGGGAAAGGGAGAAGAGAGAGGACAAGACTATGAACAGATTGCAGCGTCAAGTGAAGAAGGGGAATGGATGCCACTTCTCTTTTTGAGCTTCAGTGTCTTCCTCTGTAAAATGGGAATGATAATTCCAGCCCCCGCACTCCATAGGGCTGCTATGCGAGCCAGAAGGCTCTCAAGAATGAGCTGGGCATCATTTGCCACCATTCCTAAAGACCATATTTGCCCAAACAAGGCTCAAGAACTGTGAAATATTCTATGGCAGGCATTCAAATTAGAGGCAGCCCATTTGCCCTTGTGCCCACCAAGCTATTTCAGTACCCATAAAAGCAGGTTATCTCCGTGCACCAAGGGAGCCAAATGTTAGTTTAAGGCAATGGGATGTTTGCCTTTTAATGGCTGACAGCCTTTCCCCATTCAGATATCAGATGGGTACATATGGGAGAAGGAGCAGTTTAAGTGATGATGATCTGATATAACTGAGTCTTTGGCTAGTTTCTCATTTAGCTGCACCACTGACCAGCATCTGTCTACAACACTATGTACCTGAAAAAAATTGGAATTGAAAGACTGAATCTTACCATAATTTTTAGAGTAAATTGGGCCCTAGTAACAAAAATGATCCTGGAGTGCATTTGGGAGTATGGTGTTGCCTGATGGTTAGAACCCTGGATCTGGATTCGGCCTACCTCTGCCATGTATTGCCTATGTGAACTCTAGCAAGTCCCTTCTGTTTTCTAGGCTCCTATTCCTTTTTCAGCAGCTATGCAGTATAATAGATAAAGCATTGAACTTGAAGTGAGGATAGACTTCAATTCAAATCTGTCTTAGACACTTATTAGCTGTGTAATCCTGGGTAATTAATTCCACAAGCCTCAGTTTCCTCATCCATAAAATAGGGATAGTAATAGCTTGTCTCACAGGGTTGTTGTGAGACTCAAATATAATAATATGTGTGAAGCATTCTGCAAACCTTAAAGTGTTATATAAATGTTTGATATTATTATTATTATTATTGTTAAATTTCTGAGAGCCATTCCAGCTTTAGAAATTTGATACAGGGAGGGTTTTCATTTGTTGTTCTCCAGCAGGAGACTGAGAAGATCTGAGCTCATATTCCAGTTAGGCTAAGTCAGTCAATGGGCATTTATTAATCCCCTTTTGTGTGTGGCAACAGCTGAGCAAAATCAAAATACAGTCCTTGTCCCCAGGCAGCTTACAGCCTAATAGCAGAAACAACATGTAGGCGATTATGTACACACAATAGAGACAGGTTACAAATTGGGATAGTAGCAGAGGGAGGGAAGTAAGAAAAAGGAAGACTAGGAAAGAGTTATTGTGGTTGGGATATTTTAGCTGAGACTTGGAAGAAGTCAGGAAGTCAGAAGGCAGAGAGAGTTCCCAGCCCAGAGGAAAGCCACTGCTATGACTGACCAAGTCATTCCCCATTCTGGGTCTTCACTTTTCTCTTGCAAAAATGTCTAAACCAGATGGTTTTGGAGGTCTCTTCCAGCTCACGATCTAGGATCCTAAACTGCACATGTTGCACTATTTCCTTTTAGTCAATTAAGCCTAGGGAAACATTTGTATTGATTTAAACACACATATGCAAACCCCAACAAAATCGAGTTTGTTTCATGTCTTGCTACTGTCATGGGATCCTTTCAGCCTCCTCTAGCCTAGATTCATGGATCAGTGGCATTTGTTTATATAATCTCAGAGCTGGAAGGGACTTCTGGGATCAACCAATCCAACCTCCTCTTTTTCTATGTAAGAACCAAAGGGATAAAATCTCCCTGGTAGGTAGCTTCCATGTGTGAGTAAATATAGGTGTTGAGTCGTGGTTGAGGTACCTGAGGGGAGTAAATCCTTAACCATTCTAAGTTGAGAGAAGGGGAAGCTGGCATAAGAAAGCAATCACACAGATACGGGTGAAACAATCCAAAAGGGGCCTGGCGAGCTGCACACAGACAATGTCTTTCCCTTTCCTCCCTGCCTCCCTTTCAAAATATCTTTCTCACTGTCTAGGAGCTTTAGATTCATTAACTCCTTTCTGTTTATATTTTATCCTTGGAGCTGGCCAAGGTGGACGATGTCAGGGCCATTATGTTGTGTTACCTCCCAAGGGTTAAGCTTCAGTCTCCCACCTCTCAGGGCCTCATGACAGGGACTGGATTTGGCTCCTCCTCTTTTCGAACTGTTCATTGCTTCTAGATCACTACTGTGTGGCTACTGTCAAACACGCAACAAGGATTAGCAGCTGTTACTTTCTGTTAAAATACATTTTATTATATTTTTTACATTGACTAAATTATCCCCCCTCCCAAGAGAGTCATCCCTTAAAACAGAGAATTTTCAGTGTTTTCTTTGGATTGCAATGGGAATAAGTGGTAGCAAGGAAAAACAGAGAGTGCAAAGAAAGGGGGTAATCTCGGTATAAGTGCAGTCAGTGATGACCCCTGGAATCAAAGATTCCAAATATCACAGGGATAAATTATTATTATTTTATTTTTTTCTTTTCCTTTTTTTTTAAGGCAATTGGGGTTAAGTGACTTGCCCAGAGTCACACAGTTAGGAAGTATCAAGTATCTGAGGCCAGATTTGAATTCAGGTCCTCCTGTCTCCAGGACTGGGGCTCTATCCATATTATTTTTTTCTACTTTAACTTCTTCCTCTCTCTGGAAAGAGTTGAAGCAAAACTGTGAACAAGTGAGGACTGTTCTTGATTTCTGCAGCCTCTTTCACCTTGGCTTCCCAGAAGAAGGCTATTATTGCCTCTGAAGGACAGTTGTACTATCTCACCAGAGCTGGTCCATTTGGAATATTCACAGCTTGCACAGATTCTACTTTCTTTTTGTCTATTATTATAGGACAAACTGAGGTGTTCACTACATTCCTACAGCAGAAGATTTCATTGCTTTGGAGGGGAGAACAGAGGAGCACTGGTTAAGTGTGTTCCACATGGAGCACAAATTCAAACTCCCAATGTAGCATCATTCTCCCAGAAGTCTTCACAAAACAATCCCACAAACCCCATTTACTGAGAGTGGGGAGTGGTGGATAGGATGCTCTATGGAAATTGGGAAGACCTGGCCTCAAATCTCACCTCAGGTATTTACTAGCTGTGGGATTCTGGGCAAATAACTGGAACTCACTAGACCTCAGTTTTCTCATCTGGAGAATGAAAATCCTTTCCAACTGTAGATCTATGGGCCTGTGATCCTGTGTGTGACCTCAGGCAAGTCCCTTTCTACCTTTGGGCCTTAGTTTCTCCTTCTGAATGAGGCAATTGGACTAGATGGAAAATAGCTAGAATTTGTTTAAAATTCAAAAGTTTGCAAAGCATTTTATGTAAACATTTCATTTATTCCTAGCAGCAATGCTAGGAAGTAGTTAGTTTTATCATCTTCGTTTTATAGTTGAGTAAACTCAGGCAGACAGTGGTTAATTGATTTGCCCAAGGTCAGATGACTGGGCACTCAATGCAAACTCTGAAGCAGTTGAGGAACCCTAGGCTTAGTGCTTGGAACCTAGAGATCCTGATGACCCAGATCACACTCTTCAAGAGTTTACAATCCAATTGGGCATGGCTGGGAGAGGAAGAGTTATACTGGAATAGCTATATCCTTAGGTTTGGAGTCTGCAAAATTAAATTCTAACCCTGGAACCACCCATTGCAGACCAGATACTTTGCATCTCCGGGCATCTGTTTTATTCTCTGTCACTGATGGTTTGATGCAAAGGATGGGCTTGAATCACAGCTTCGCCATTTCCTACGGATGGGAATACTTTACCCCTCAGCCTTATTTTCCTCATTTATAAAATGACATGGCTGGCCTAATAAACATATGCTTTGTGGTCCCATGACTAGATGATGGCTGGGAATCCTCCAAATGCTACCGATGTCTAATTCTCCACCATGTTTGTTACCACCTCTGTGATTTAACTCAAATTGTTCCCCTCTTTAAATGCCTTCTTTCCCCCCTTTAAAGCTGCCGACAACAAACCTCCCTCTCCTTATCTTTCCTGAGACCCTTAGCCTTTTCCCCATCACTATTTCTAGCTCTTGATCTCTCAGTAATTGGTTCAGGTTTTGTTTTGACCTCCAGACGAGACAAAAACCTCACACAGGCCAAGGGCCATTTTGATTTCAGAAGAAAAGCATAATCTGACTCTGGCTCTTAACCCATGAATGTGTAATAGTCTAACCCCCTCCCCATGGAGATTAGCCACCCCTCTTTATTGAGCACCCACTGAGTTGGAAGGAGTAGCTATGCTAGGACTTGTCTTGGCCATTGTCTCTTGTCTCTGATTATATTTACAAAGTGACTATGATCATTGATTATTTATGGTGGGGTGATGACACGGGACTTATATTTTAAGAGGAGATTGTAGTGGATAGTTGCTTTTCCCCCAGGGAGTAATTCACCTTCTTTCTGACAAGAGATGCTTGATTTTTGACGTGCTGTCTGGCTCGTAAAGTACTTTCTGAAAGCCAGATTTATGGTTTCCCCTTTGTGTGTTACAAAGAAGTCGAGTCCAAGATGAAAGAGCATAAGGCTGCCATTTGTTTGGCCACTTACAGGGCTTCAGAGTTTCTTTTGAACTGCAATTTTCCATCTGAAGTGTAGCAGCAAACTCAGGCCTATGAGATGGATGGAAATCGGGCTCAACTCTCAGTGAACTGTTTTCTTTTTCCAATTCACCAGTCCTATTTTCCAGTTTTTGATATTTCTGTTGCCCTGATCTCAATTTATTTCCCCATTCTTCTTCTAGCTCTCTTTTGAGATTCTTAATGCAATCATCCAGGTAAGCCTTCTGAAAGGGAGACCAACTTAAGTCTGCCTTTGTGGCTTCATCTGGGATTGTTTTCATAATGTCAGGATCTGGGGACTGTTCTATTTTTTCTCCGTAAAAGCTTTCTATGGTGAGAGCTCTCTTCTGCTTCTTGCTCATGATTTAAAGTTGGGATATTGGTCAAAAGCCGAGAAAACTGCAACAATTTATATTTGCCCTGGGGCAGTTTGCCGAGTTGACTTCCGGATCTGAGGCTGGTCGGGCTAGATTCGCACCAGGACCACGTTTTCAGCTGTTCTCATCCACCCCCTTCCAAAGGCAGATCTGCCAAAGCACCTGCCCGCAAGCAGAGCAAAGTGGCCCAGGCGTCTCCCAGGGGCTTCCTGGGTGCCCAAAATCCGCCCCTCTATCGCAGCCCTGACTTCCGCCCCGGCTGGAGTCCCATCGCGACCAGCGGCCGATTTTCCCTGAGGCTAACCTTCTCCGGAGTTCTTTCAAGGTAGATCTTTTATAGAAGTGCGTTGTAGTCCAGATGCTTGGCGAGGACCTCACTCGGAAACCAGTTTTAAGGCTTGCTTTGTCTGGGTTGGGGATATGTCGGAGGGAGTTCACAGAGAAAGCTGTCCGCAGTTCGCCATCTTGGCTCCGCCCCCGGGCTCAACTCTCTTGTAGACTTTGTCCTTCTCTATGGGAGCCTAAGGAAATCTGAGAGGCAGAAAGAAGAGAAAAGTTGTTTTTGTATACCTTGCATTTTAAGAGACCTACTTAACAGCTTACAAATCGGCTTGACCTTTGTCATGATTCTCCCTTGCTTCCTGGGCCCTTTGGGAAGGATGAAGAAATTTCAAACATTGCTCAACATGTTCTTCTTTTTCATCTCCACCTAGCTCCATTGGCGCTCCAGCTCAGGTGCAGCCCCCTACAGGAGGTCTTTTCTGAACTCCAACCCCTTCCTATGCATTCAATAATAATGTTTCTCCTTAGGGGAATATAAAGTCTTTGGCAATGGAACTGTTTCCATTTTCTCTTGGTATCCCCAGCCCTAGCACATAGGAGGCAAGAAATAACTATTTGCCAAATGGAATTGAATTTCCCAGTAGACTTTGTAATACCCAAAGCTGGCCTTCATGCTTTACAGAAAGCTCTTTTAGGGATGGTCATGATGTCTAATGTTGCCAGGGAGCTCATATTTAACAGGTGTTTAATAAGCAACAGAGATAAATAAGCCTAGAGGTGACTGAGGCAAGTGGCAGGTTTGGGGAGTGATGGGAGGAGCGGCATATGAGTCATGCAGACAAACAACTAGAATATAAAGTGGATCCCCCACATGTGTATACATGGGGGAGAGGCATCATGCCATACGGATAGGCTGGAACACAAAATTAGGAATATCTAGGTTTTAGTTATGTGATCTTGGCTAAGTCATGCATCAGTTTTTTCATCTCTATAATGGGAATAAGAATAGTATTTAGCTCATCAGGTAGTTGTGAGAATTAAAAAGGATAATGTGTTTGAAGTGCTTTGTAAACCTTAAATTATTACATAAAGGACTAATCTCTACAGTTCAACCATCCTGTGGGCTGCTCTTTCCCCCAAACTCACTCACCCCTTGGTTCTGCTGGGGGATGAATATTCCAGATTCAGGGTATTCTGGGCTCTGCACTTTAAAAATTATCGTGTACAATCTATCTGGCCTTCTACCTCCATGTATTTACCTTGTCTCTAATTAATCAAAAGACATCATTATCTCAAAATTTACTGAAATCACTCATTTATTCTTGCCTTTTAGTTATTAGTTATTATTTACCTACATTACATATCATGATAATTATTGATATATTAAAGCAGTTATTTATTATTAGTAGGTACATTTATTAAGCATCTATTATGTCCCAGGCACTGTGCTAAGCACTAGGGCTACAAAGAAAGGCAAAAGACAGCCCTTAAGAAGCTCACAGTCTACTAGGAAAGACAACCTGCAGACAACTCTATACGACAGAACAACTGTCAGTGACCCTTAAGTGTACTCTGCCACACACATCTGCATTATCAGTGGGAAAAGGAAACCCACATAGAAGTCACAGATGGAGAGATGCATGTGTGAGAAGGGCTAACCCGAGCCTCTGATGCCATAGAGATGCTGATCTGCTTGTGACTTGTGCCTTGAGCTGCTGGGCTCTTTTGGAGCCTTACAAAACACTTCTACTGGTGCCCCATCAGCTGCTGTATCACTAGGCCCTGCTAGATGTGGCTCTGATTGAATGCTTTTCCTCATGGCTAGAATCACGACTGCCTCCAGCTGTGGACTCCACTGAGATCCCACCAATGGTACTGCTCTATACATTCAGAAGGAATTCGAGCTCACACTCTGGGGCCGGCCAGAGTCTCAGCCTGGGGCCTGCTGTCTCCTGAGAAGGATCCTGCTCCAGGTTCTCAGTTCTTCTCATGGCCTAGACTCAACTCTGTCTCTGGACTCAGCTCTACTGGATACTAGACAGAGGCTTCTCATATAAAACACTTTTTCTAATGGGGCAAGGTGAGAGAGAACTTCTTCCCCTGTATACTCTCTTAGAGGTACAAGGGAAAAGATAAAGAGGAAAGTATTAAGAACTGATTTCTTCCTCCACTGCCGACTCCCAGTTCCAGAGCAGAAGTTCTGCTCTGAAAAGGAGACCAGGATAGACCATTTGTCTTTACCAATTCTCAGTTTCCTTTCTAGGCCCTGTCATATGCAGATGTCCCTGCTGGTATCTTCCTTGCCCCTTCTCACACCCAAGTCATGAGTGGTAATATGTCAGGTCACTGAAGGTTTTAACTGTCCTGAGATCACGGCATTTCATGATCTGCAGCTGTGTTTTATTACCAAGAAGATATTCGTGCTAAAAAGGAATGCCTCTGCACTAGGTATCAGGGAGCAGCCAAAGTTACGGCTTTTCAATGAGTCCAAAGAAGAACTTGCTTTGGATCAGAGACGTCCACCGGCGCTGTGGTCTGATCCCATCAGAGCCTGGGCAGCCCCTTCCTAGGGCTCTTGGAGAATGGAGTTGTGTTCCTTACAGGGATTAGACTTAGGAGACTTCCTCAGTTCCTTCAAGCTTTCGGATTCTTTGGTCTTTTTAAAAGTCATATTGATGTCTTCTATTCATATATATCACATTCTGTGCTTCCATATTGAGCCATCCCTTGGAACAAAGAAAAGCACCCAATATGGAGACTGTCTTTGACAAGATACGCTTCCTTCAGCCCTCTTGGAGACAAGGAGGGGCTGGGCTTCTAGCATCATAAGATCACAGCTGTAGTTCTGGAAGAAGTCTGGGAATTGTATATATTGTATACAAATAGATACTTATTTGTACAATGGAGACTTTGTATACAAATCTGTATACATTTATACAGATGAATAAACTGACCTCCAGGAAAGTGAAATGACTTGTCCATGGATTCTAATGAGGGGATTCATCACGTGCACAAAAATAATTCTAAAATGTATACAAAGAAAGAGAAAATAGGAGGGAGGGAGAGACAGAGACAGAGACAGAGAGATATCAGAAAGGGACTCTTGTAGAAGGTGGCCCCAAGCTCTGCTCTGAAGGAGGCCAAAGGTTCTTTTAGGTGCCTTCTGGGCACGGAAGACAGCCTCTGCAGTGGTATGGAGCCAGGAGATGGGATGGTACAGACAGAATGCACTTTGCAGACATGTTAGTGATGAGAGGAACGATGGGTAGCCATACTGGAGATAGATAGGAGTCAGACTGTATGGATCAGGTGGGGAGAGGGAGATTGTTAAATTCTAGACCAAGGAGTTTGTATTGTAGACTAAAGGCAGTAGGGAGCCACTGAAGAATTTTCAGTAGGGAGGGGGCATGATCAGACTTCTGTGTTAAAAAAAAACAGTTTGGCAACTGTTGAATTGGACAGGGAAGAGACTGGATTAATTGTCATGTTTCTGATGAGAAGCTGTGTAGGAAGAGAGAAGGGCCTGAGTTCCAGAGTAGCTTGAATTGAGAAGACTAGGATGCTGATTGGATGGGGGTGGGAAGTAGGAGAAAGAACAAACTGATGTCCTGATTTCTACATGCTCATTGTCTAACATTTACTGAGTCCTTACTGGGTATAGGATATGTTGTTGTTGTTAAATCGATGGCTCAGTTACATCTGACTCTTTGTGACTTTGTCAGTTTTCTTGGCAAAGACATTGAAATAGTTTAATCATTTCCTTCCTAAGTGACTTGCCCAGGGTCACACAGCTATTATATGTCTGAGGTCAGATTTGAACTCACATCTTATTGATTCCAAAGGAACTAGGTGGCACAGTAGATAGAGCACTGGGGTCATGAGGAGTCAGATACAACTGAACAACAATTTCCTGATTCCAGGACCAGCACTCTGTCCACTGATCCATGGAGCTGCCCTGTAGGATGTGGTGCTCTGTCCTGGGAGTGAGAGGAAGCTTGTGCTGGAGTTGGGGAGGCAGGGCATATCCATGCACAGTGCGGCAGTGACCCAAAGTGGCAGTTGGCATTTAGATCTCTAAACTTTCTAAACACTTTCAAAGACAGAACCTCATCTTGTACTCATTATAAAGCTGCTATGAACCTTAGACCCAGGAGGAAACCTGGGGGTGGGGAGATCCCTTGCTTTAGCTATTAGGCCATCAAGGAGAAAGATTTGAACTCAGACCATCTTGATCTTTTGACTCCAAACTTACTGTAGTCTGTCATTTCATGGAGTAGCATGGACTGTTCTGGAAGTCTTCTAGAGCCCTTGAAAGAGCCATGTGTCTTAATGTAGATATTAAAATAAGGAAACAAAGGAAACCACTCTTATTGAAATATTGATCCAACATATGATATGTAATCATTAGCATAGTGTCATTATTAATATCATACATAATATATGATCATTAAAATTGTAGATACGTATTAAAATGTGCAAGCTCCAGGTTAAGAATCCCTGGTCTAACAATAAGTCTCTAGCTCTCTCATGGAGCAGAAGACATTTACAGGACCTGTCAGCAGAGATATCTGTGGTCTAGAAGAAAGAAGGCTGAATTTATACCCAGAAGACCCGGGTCTCAAGTCTGGATAGCTGTGTGACTATGAACAAGTTGTTCAATCTTCCTGTACCTCAGTTTCCTCATCTATAAAATGGGGATAATGATAACTTTGCTACCTGCCTCATATGCTGATTATTGAAAAACAAATTAGATAATGGATTTGAAGCCCAATGGCGATGTCAGTTATTTTTTATTCCATACTGATTGTTAAATATACTTATTATTTGTATAGATGTTAGCAGCCATTTTCTCTAAAATAATAATGATAATGATAATTTGTGTCAATTTGCACAGTATTCTGGACATTCTCTCTTTTGGGATTCTTGTAAAAGCTAAAATGAGACCAAGTTTAGAACATCAAATCTAACATTGAGTCCATTGAAGACTTCTTCATTGCCTTAGATGCTCAAGTCAGCTTGTTGACTTTTGGGATCCTTGCCTTGTTCCAACATCACAAATATACTAAATAATAACTAAAGTTGCACGAGAGTAGAGCTAGCATCTTTATGAGCTGGTGAGCTCTCTGCCTTTAGAAGATCTGTAATGGTTTAGATCTGTCGAGGAAGTTGTAGAAGGGATTCCTTAACTGGATTAGAGCTTGAACTTTCAACTGAAAGCTTCTTGGGCTGGAGGAAAGAATCACTGTCTAGGTCTTTGAAAGAGTTAACACACTTACCAGACAATGCTTTGGGGATTCGGGCAATCAAGCCCATGGCTTCCATCACTAAGTATTTACCGTGGGTCTACCATGTGGCAGGTAAGTCAAAGCTGGCTTTATATTCCGAGGAGCTGAACTTTTGACTTTGCTCTATTTTCCTTTTCTTGACTTTTAACATAGCTCTGGTTTGGAGGTGAAGAATAAATCTATTTCTGTGCCTGCTCATTCTTTTTCTACCTTTCCCCTAAATAGCAGCTAGCAGCTGTGTGGAGCCCTTCTAAATGCCATCTAATACTCCATGCATTTTGATGCTATATCATCGCTCTATGAATTGTTTCTCCTCAGTACAATGCCTTCTAATTAGATTGTCAAAAACTCCCAGTTCTGTGTTACAGGAGACTATGTATGCTCTTAAGGATTGTTCTATTTCTGATTAGGTGGATTGGAATTGGGTGCTCCCTTTCTCCTCCTCCCTCCACCCCCTTCCTCTTCCTCTCCTTCTCTGTCCTTTCCCTTTGCCTTTCCTCTCCTCCCCTTTCCCTCCCCCTTCATTTCTCTCTGATTATGTCTCTCTCTGGTGTGTGTCTTTCTCTGTTTCTGTGTCCCTGTCTCTGTCTATTTTTCTTTCTGGCTCTCTGGCTCTCACTCTGCTCTGGCTCTTTCTCCTCTCTCCTTTCCTTCTCTCTGTCCCACTTTCATTCTGTCTCTCTCTGTCTTTGTCTGTCTGTCTGTCTCTCTTGCTCTCTCTGTCTGTCGCTCTCACTCTGGCTCTCCTCTCTCTTTCCCTCTTCCTTTTCCTCTTCATTTCTCCCCCCCCCTAGCTCTCTCTCTATCTGACTCTGGCTCTTC
The DNA here is from genome assembly GCA_023553655.1 of Myrmecobius fasciatus. NCBI lineage: Eukaryota > Metazoa > Chordata > Mammalia > Dasyuromorphia > Myrmecobiidae > Myrmecobius > Myrmecobius fasciatus. The sequence continues at coordinate 207,749 of JAJPUD010002494.1, forward strand.
TTTCTCTCCATCTCTCTCTTTTCCCCCTCCCCTGTCTGTCTTCCCCTTCATTTCTCTATGGCTCTCTGTTTCTTTGTGTCTCTCTGTTTCCGTGTCTCTATCTCTGTTTCTCTATGTCTCTGTCTCTGTTTTTCTCTGGCTCTCCTTCTATCTCTCTCTCTCTCCCTACCCCCATCCCCTCTTGCCTAAACAGACTCGGGTCCAGTCTTAGAGGTTCCTCCCCAAATTTGTACTTCTGTGCAATTCACCTTCACCCACCTAGAATTTCCCCTCAGAACCCAGCATCTGTCTCCACAGCTTCTATATCCCCGGGAAGCATTCTTTCTTTACCACTTGAGTACTTAAAGCCTCATCTCTAGTACTAATTATGTCCTCCCCCATTCCCCACAACAGACCCAGACTATTCATCCTGTCTTTGCGTAGAACCTTCCATCCTTTTTTTAGCTTCCAATCTATTCTTTCTCTCAAAAGATAACTCCAGCAGGAAGGGTTTTGCTCTTTCCATGGTGTGATCTCTTTTGCTCCTCACTCTAGCTCTTCTACCCTCTGTAAACCCTTGCACTTGTCATTGCCATCACTCTGGAAGAATGCCTGTCTGCTTGGCCCTGGGCCATCAGAGAGTCAAAGCTCCTTCTAGACTTGGCTCCGCCCCGGGGCTTAGAGTATACCCTGTCACTGGCAGGAAATCTGCCCTGGCTGGCCCCATCCCTACCTGTTCCTTGTTGTCTCTGGGCACATCAGGTGCTCTTTGTCCTCTCGTTTTGCATTTGTCCAACTGTGGCCGGACCATCACCCTTGTCTGAGCCAAGCTCTCTGAGATAAAATGGGAGCTGTGGAATGGATTGGTTTTGGCAGGGAAGGAAGAAGAAGAAAGACATCACTTATGGTGGGCATCACAACCTGAACCCAAGTCAGTATCTCAGATATAACCCATCCACCTGTTTAGGCACATCCTCTCCAACAGATCGATGCACAAAAAGTTGAAAACTGTTGCTTTCTGGAGAATATTAGCTCTTGATTCCAAATTTCTTTGTAAGAAAAGCTTGAGGTCTCTGGGCCTCTGGGCAGAGGTGACAGCAATATTCTCTTCTTCTCAAGCTGAGTCTTATCTGCAATCCCATAGCAATATTGTAGGACTCTCTAATAGGCAGTGTGGCAAAGGCCTTGCCAAGGGGTCAAATCACCACTCTAAGAAGCGTCATCCATGAAACTTCTCTGCTGGTTTAAACCTAGGGAAAGCTGGTACAGCATTTGCCAGTTCTTACTCTCTGCTGGCCTTCAGCTAATCCCTGTCAATACCCAAGGTGTTAACTGATTAGTATAATGATGATGATGATGATGATGATCTCTTGTATTTTTGCCCCCTCACAAGTTTCTAACCCTTTTCTTTTATAGAAAAGGAATCTGAAGCCCAAATAAAGGAAGGGATTTGTGTAAAATCACATAGGATATAACATAGGATCATAGATCTAGAGCCGGAAGGGACTATAGAGAACATCTGGTCCACCTCTCTTCCTCCTTTTATAGATGAGGAAACAGTGTCCCAGAGAGGTGAAGTGCCTCCTTACTAAGTTATCAGAGCTCTGGATTGAAACCTAGGGCCTCTAACTCTGGGTGACTCCAGGGCTCCTTTCTCTGCATCACAAATGATTGAAGAAGATGAGACTGTAACCCTAAGTATTTTCTGCCATTTCATCCTGTCCAGACTCTGAATAATAGTGCTATTCAAATATTCACACGTGTGAATATTTGTTTTAATTATGGTTCTTGGGCTTTCTCAATGTACTTTTTTCTCCTCTGATCCTCCCAACAACCCCTGAGGGTCCGTGGTATTGACTGCTACTCTTAGAAGCAGGATCACTTGCCGAGGGTCACAAGCTCATAAGTGTCTAAGGCAGGATCATAATCCAAATGTCCCTTCTTCCAAGCTTAGTGCACTATCCATTCGTTATACTGTGGTGCTTTTCAGTTATGGATTAAAACCACCTTGTTGTGCACGGCACCAAAGTCAGAAGCCTTGTGAATGGCTGACATCAGATTTCAAGGCTTCCAAGATAAGGTTCCAAATAGGTGTGATTTCATTGGGGGAGTGAGAGTCTGGTTCCTTCACAAGTAACCTTCTGGGGCTCCGGTTCCTCATCTGTCAAGTGACAGAGTTGCCCTCTAAGATCCCTCCTCAAACACATCTCTGAACTCAAGGGTGCTCAAGAGTTGGTGCCTTTAGAGGGAAAGGGACCCACATGTGCAAAAATGTTTGTGGCAGCCCTTTTTGTAGTGGCAAGAAACTGGAAATTGAAAAGATGCCCATCAATTGGAGAATGGCTGAATAAATTATGGTATATGAATGTTATGGAATATTATTGTTCTGTAAGAAATGACCAACAGGAGGATTTCAGAGAGGATTGGAGAGACTTGCATGAACTGATGCTGAGTGAAATCAGCAGAACCAGGAGAACATTATACACAGCAACAAGACTATACGATGATCAATTTTGATGGACATGGTTCTCTTCAACAATGATGTGATTCAAACCAGTTGTGCTGCGATGAAGATAGTCATATACATCCAGAGAGAGGCCTGTGGGAACTGAGAGTGAACCACAACACAGCATTTTAACGCTTTCTGTGAATATTTCCATGCATTCTGTTTTCCTTCTTAGGTTGTTTTTTTTCTTCTTTTCTTTCTAGATCTGATGTTTCTTGTGCAGTAAGATAACTGTGTAGATATGTATACATGTATTGTATTTATCATATAACTTATCCTATCTAGCATGTATTAGATTACCTGTCATCTAGGGGTGGGGGGTAGGGGGAGGGAAAGGAAAAGCTTGGGGAAAAAAAGTTTTTTTTTGCAAAGGTCAATGTTGAAAGGTCACTCATATGTTTTGCAAATAAAAAGCTTTATTAAAAAAAAAACAAAAACAAATATCTGCTAAAAACAAAACAAAAAAACACCCAATAACAAAACAGCGACAAAGCAATTTAATAATAACAGCGAACAACATTTATATAGTAAAAAAAAAAAAAAGAGTTGGTGCCTTTAAAAAAAGTGTCTCTCAGTAACCCACTTCTCCCTCGGTAAACCTTTTAAACCTCTGCTTTAATGATCTCATTTGAGATTTAGAGAAAAAATTAAATTGTTGTGGATGCCGGGTAGGAGAGGTGAGAAGGTGGGGGATAGGTGGCATTTGAACTTTATGCCAGGTTTCCCTGTTAGTGGCACAGAGACCACCTAGGGTTGTCTACCTGATGTCTTTTCCCGGTACTCCAGCATCTCGGTACTTAAGGACAGTGGGTGGAATGATTTATTTTATGTCTACAATTTGTGATGATGTTGGAATCAGGAGGTGGAATTATTTCTAAGTGGAGACATGAGCTCATAAGGTCATCTGTGTAAGTGGCCAGTGCTTCAGAGCTGGTCACAATTTTCAGCTTGACTTTCATGCTATCTGTCATTTGGTGGCTGGTTATTTATGGCTGTCAGTTAAAGAATGGCCAAAAGTCACCATTGTTCCCCATAACTAACTTCTAGATACATTAGATAATGGAGAGTGAGCTTTTCTCCAAGAGCTGATGCTGTTCAAGGGCAGATAAAGGGTCATTTTCTTTTTTTCTCCCTACCATACTTCATACTAAGTTGTTTGAGCCTAGGGATGAATAAAATGGTACTGGTGGTGGGGCATGGAGATAGTCACAGCTTCTTAAATTTAAGACTGAATTTTTCTAACTTTGGCTAAGAATAATAATCTCCGGCAGCACAGATGTTATTATAGAATTCCATACCATAGGCAGATGGTTTTTGTTGAAAACAAAAATGATGTGGAAGAATCTGGATAATGTCATTTTCAGAAATCAAATGGCCTGGTTAGTGGGGAGATTTGTTGGTTTGCAACTAGTCTTCTTCCTGGTATCCTGAACAATATCCCCAGGTGATATCTTGATGTCTAATGGGCTGCATCCCAAAGGAAGACAAGGGAAATTTTTTTCTTGCAGCTTTTCCTCAGGCATTGGGAATTTGATCTGTTTCCTCTCTGGAGAAGTTGAGTTGTACTGATCTTGCCTTCATATCCCTGGGCTCCATTCCATCTTTAGGGAAGTCATTGAGTCAGTCATGGCTGAATTATAGAAACATAAACGCAAATGATTTCCTGTAATGGAGAAAAATACTGTGCCTCCTTGCATAATCCGCTTACTCTCCTGCTTTTTGAGTAGGTTTCCAAATCTTCTGAAGACTTGGCTGGAGAATTTTGCAACTTTTTGGGCACTCCTTATCCAAAAGAGTCATTCGCACACCTCATCAACTGCTCCAATTAAGCCTCAGAGCCACATCTGCTGGACATTGATAATCACAACTGTCTGTGCTGAGGAATACAAAAAGATGGCCACAAAATCTCAGAGCTGCAGTGCACCTCAGAGTCTTCCTCTATGTTGAATGAGAATCTGCTTTCCCAGAATCCCTAAAAAGAGGTCCTCTAGCTTCTGCTGGATGACCTCTAGTGAGAGGGACCCCATTGCTTCCTGAAGCATTTTGCCCTCCTTGCGATAGCCCCAACCGGCTAGGACATTTTTGCCCACATGAAACCTAAATTTGCTTCTCATTATTATTTTCCCCACCTAATATTTAAAAGGATAAATGATGGTGGAGTTTCAGATACTTTTAGACAGCTAACATGTCTCCTCCCAACTGTGAGTCTTCTCTTCTAAATGCTTAATATGCCAGTGGATCTCTCTGTACTTAATAATCAAGTGGGATCTGTGATCTCATCAATTTGGGAATTATTTCACTGATGATTATTGAAATCTATTCATGCTTATACATCCCATATGACTTGTGTCCATGCCCTTTTAAAAGATTGCTTCAAGGCAGCATCCATCTGACATATTAGAAACCTTCTTTATTTTCTGCTGAAATTGTGAGGGTACCTATGGAATCCTCTGGTTGTCTATCATCCCCCAGTCTTCCCAGGAGATCAATCCATGTTCTCTTTCTATCATTCAATTCCTTTATGACATCTTTTTGTCATGTTATTCAGAAATTCACATTGTTCATATGTTGCAGTCTGCTGACATCCATCCTAAACCCTATTACTGATCCCTGTGTGGCAATTATTTTTAGTTCTTCAAAGTCTTGCCAAAAAAATTTAGAAAACTCTTCTTTTTCCCAGACAAAATGGCCACATATTCAGCCGCTAACATGATCTTGAATTCATTGTTTATCCTGATTCTCCACCTCTGGATGCTCTACAGATTATTAGTGTCCGTTTCAAAATGTGGTAGCCAGAACTGGACACAGTATTTCACATGTGCTTCTACTGGCCCAGAATATAGCGCAACTGTCATTGCTTCCACATTTTGAAATATATCATGTTGGTGGTTTTGCTCCATGTACCTTCGATTATATTTGCCGTCTTGTTTTCTATCTCACACTGCTTTATCATACTAATCTTGCAGTTCATAGGATTCTAGGATCATAAGGTCACAATTTCACAACTGAAGGGAAAAATACACTAACTGATTTCTAGCCATGACTCTACCTCATAGCCTCATCTTATCCTTGAGTTTTTGAACTCAAGTGCATCCTTTTAGTCTATTCAACATTTAGCCTCTTGGGATATTTTTGCTCACCTGCTGTCAGCTCTCCTTCTTAGCTGTGCGTCAGCTGCAACTGTGATGAGCAAGACATCTTTGATTGATTAAAAAATCATTGATAAGACAATTCTGTCTCATAGGGTCATCAATAGATCCTGAAACTCCAGTAGAAGCCTTTGTCCTAATGTTAGGGAAAATACTTTTAATGGGCAGTTCTTCAAAAGCAGAATGGACGACACCAGGAGGTAATGTGTTTGTCCTCATTTGAGTCCTTCAGGCAAAGGTTGGGGAGTCCCTTGTTGGGTATGTTGTGATAAAGATTCTTTTTGAGGCATGTGGTTGACTAGATGATTGCCGAAGCCCTTTCACACTCCACGATTCAGTAAAGCATTATTGACTACTCTTTAGGTATTGATTTCATTAGATGGCCATTTAGCCGTCTAACAGTGCTATCGTGTTGCCCATATATCTTCATCTCATTTCCCAGAATAACATGAGAGACTTAATCACACACAGGCTTTGCTGAAAAGTATCCCATGGCCACAACATTTGTCTGATCTATCAGCTAGGAGCTCTATTAAAATATGTAATTGAGGTTAGTCAGGCAAGCCATCCTGGCTCTTTCATCACTTCCTTTTTATTAACCATTTATTTATTAATACATTTGAGAATTTTGCCAGAAGTCAAAAGTGAAGATCATTGGGCTAGATTATAAATTTACCTATTGTCCCTCTCCTTTTCCCCTCTTTCCCTCCCTCCCTCTGTCTCAGATCGGGATATTTGTTTTTCCTCAAGTTTCATGCCACCTTTCCCATGATTGGCAATGCTCCAAATAACACTATGTCCCTATAATCATATTCGCTAGATCTTTCAGTACCATAGGATGTCATTCATCTGGGCTTTTTGACTTGAACTCATAAATTCTAAGTTTGTACTACTGGCACCATCTTCCTATATACCTTGGCTTTTCATTCTATCTTAACTTTTTCTGGTTTTGCCTTTTCAGTCAAAGATCCTTTTCCCTGACAGAGAAAACAGAAGCAAAATAAGGTTTGACTAGAGGAGCCTTTTTTATATCACCTGTTACTATCGCTCTACTGAACCTAGCAGCCATCATCCCTTCCTTATATCTTGTCTCTTCCACAATGTCAATAATAAACTCCCCTTTTGTTGTGCTTCAATTTCATTTCAAGCCTTTATTATTTTTTATTTTTAAAATCCCTCATCCCCCTTTATTATTTTTAAAATCCCTCATCATATAGATGGATTTGTATTTCCTTACCTGCTTTGCATTCTCCAATTTTTGCTTCTTTTTAAGAAAACCTGGTTGCTCGATGAGTTCCCTGTGTATCCACATCTCTTCCCCCTCTCCCTCTTCACTAGGACTGTTTCCTCTCATGTCTGAAGCCTTTCATTTTTGAGAGTTTCTGATCATCTCTCCTGAGTTTACTTCCCTCTATCATTTTCATGCCTGGATTCCTATAAGTCCTTCTTCTAAATTCTTTGACATCTGCTCTCCCTAGATGTGAGTGTATGCTATGGCGTGCCTGCGTTGTTTCCCCTTCTCTCGCAGATTCTCAGATGAACTGGCTCCTGTCCCTTAGGATCCCATCTTTTCTACTTTTGCAGCCAGTTTTTCCTTGCTGGTGACAAACAGAGACAAAATAAAAATTTTCTCACTACTTATTGTATAGTTTAAATCATGAAATCATCATTAAGGAAGGTATGCTTATTATTAGCTGAGAGAGACAGAGAAAAGGTAGAGGAGGAAAAGAGGAAGAGAAGAAGCAAGAGGAGGAAGAGGAGAAGAATGAAGAGGAGGAGGAAGAAGAAGAGGAAGAGAAAGGGGAGGAAGAAGAGAAAGAGAAAAAGAAAGTGGAGGAGGAAGAGAAGAAAGAGGAGGAGGAGGAGAAGGAAGAGGAGGAGGAAGAGGAAGAGGAAAAGAAAGTGGAGGAGGAAGAAAAGAAAGAGGAGGAGGAGAAGGAAGAGGAGGGGGAAGATGTGGAAGATACTTTGCCAGATATTTGGATTGTTGAAGTCTCCCAACACCTCAGGCCATTGATCTGTCTTCCTTGCTTTGATGACTATCATTTCCACTTGTTTATCTTCACCCACATATTGTCTGCATCCAGCCTGAATTTCCTTGCCTCAGTGTCTCTATCTTCTCAGTGTACAATGCTCCCTTCTCCTCCATCCTTTCCTTCTTTCCATCATTTCCCTTCTGAATAATCTGTGCCCTCCACAGCCATATTTCTATAAGGCAGCCAGAAGTTCCATTCCACCAAGTTTCAGTTCTACTTATTAGATTAAATTTGCATTAGGATTTTGAGCAGGAAGGGAGATAAGCAGCTTTTAAGTCGAATACTCTGGTTTTGCAGAGGAGCCAAGAGGTGCCCCTTATAATCAAAGCTCATATTTCTCCAGGCTTTCAAGGCTTTTCTTACAGTTTTTTGGATGGTAGATTATCATGGCAGCATTTTAATACTCATTTTATAGCTGAGGAAACTGAAGCTCTTTTAAATGAATTTTATGTTCTAAACAAACCCGTCTTCTTTCTATACTTTTCAATATGCCCTTTGCTCTCTTGCTTCCATCATTTGCTTTCACTGTTTCTTGTCCCTGGAAGCTCCCTTACCCTCTCCTAGATTCCTACCCACATTCTAGCCACCTGTTCGAGAAAGTCTTAATTTATTTCCAGAATTGGTAAACAACCTGCCTCCTTGGCCCTCTCATAGCCCCTACCAATGAGTTCATGGACTGGATTTGTGATTCTATTGGCATAAGAACTCCCTAGTGAGGAAAATCCAAGTCTCTCATGACCGATAATTTTCTGTAAACTCTACATCTCTGACTGCTTGATATATCTAGTAGATGGTTAATCATTGTTTATTTCTTTTGGCAAGTCATTTGGGGTTAAGTGTCTTGCCCAGGGTCCTACAGGTAGTGAGTGTGAAGTGTCTGAGGCCAGATTAGAGCCCAGGTCATCTTGGTTCTGGGGCTGCTTTATCCACTGTGCCATTTGGCTGCTCCCTTAATCATTGTTTATTGAATAGATGAATGGTGAAGTTAGTGGGTCCCATTGCATAATGAAAAAAGGAAAGATCTTGGATTCAAACCCAGCTGGATTTTCTGGCTCCAAAACCATGGAGAGAATAATGATCCTTGCCCATGGATGCAACCCTTAGTGTGGCTTATAGGTATCTGAATAGGGACATAAAAGTGATAGGCCAGGTAATATTTGAAAATAGAGACTGGGGGAGGGCGCTAGGGAGTGCTATAATGGATAGAGCACCAACTCTGAAGTCACAAGGACCTGGGTTCAAATCCAGCCTCAGACACCTAACACTTACTAGCTGTATGACCCTGGGCAAGTCGTTTGACCCCAATTGCCTCACAAAAAAAAGAAAAAAAGCAAAGAAAATATAGACTGGCAGAGACAGAGGACTGCTAAGACAGAACGTTATATGCAGTCTAAGATGTGGTCACTCTAGTATTCATGTGTTATTTAATTGTTTTTCATTGTTACAAAGACAGACTAAATGTAGAAAAGAGGGAGAGTTCCCCTCCTTTCACGTACCCGCAGAAGTGACTGAAATGTCAAGACAAAGGCTAAAAATAAAACACAATTTTAAAAGAATCGATTGTCAGATGTGGAAGGTGCCTGAAGGGATCCATCTAGTCAATCTTTTGACTTTTATAGATGAAGAAACTGTGAAGCAGAGGCAACAAGAAACTTAACTACAATCCCATAATGGGTTGCTTAGGGCCCCAATCCCATGAGATAGGATTCCAGAAGCCCTCCAGTCCCATTTTCTCATTTTACAATAGAGACCACTGAAGCTCAGGGAGTTTGATTATCTTGTCCAAGGTCCTACAGGAAGTAAATAGCCAACCAGGGATTTGGTCTCCAAATCTGACACTCTTTCCATCTTCTCTAGTGCTTGGATTAGAACTAGAGATCTCCTGATACCAATCTGATAGCATTTTGTCTTCCTGATTTCACTCCACCTGACCCGTGAACAAAACCTCATTTTTCTTTCAAAGACGTTGGCCCAGAAGTGTTCAGATGAAACAAATTGATGTTTTTAAACGATCTTTTAGCATTTTTCATTAATGAACTCATTTACTGATTTTTATATTCTGCATATCCATAACATTTGATTGGACCATTCCCCTACCATTCCCTCATTCAATATTTCCTCTTGAAAGACCATCATGCAACAATTCCCAACTAGAATACCAGGAAATTAGGCTGTGACTTCAAGAATTTAATTATAAGTGAAAAGGGAAGAAAATAACAACAATAACTGACATTTCTATAATGTTTTTGCATTACAGATTAACCTCCATACATTACTTAATTTGTTCAGCCAGCCAGCCTTATAAGCTGATGTTAGGGGTATTTTTTTCCACAAAAAAATCAGGTGGTGCTGCAGTGGATTCAGTAAACCTACTCTTCATTCCTTCAAATCTGGCTGTATGACCCTGAGCAAGTCACTTATCTTATCAAGCCCTCAGATTCTTCTACTGGAAAATGAAAGGATTGGACTCATCCTGCTCCAAATCTATGATCCTATAATTCAGAACTTTGGAATTAATTCAATCTATTTTTCTACTGAATTAACTTTTTTCTATTGAATTAACTTTTTTTTAGTAGTGCCAATGGGCCAATTGTGTCTTCTTTCTTAAATTTAAATAGCGCTTTTTTTTTTTTTTACAAAACATTCTGTGCCCATGAACTCACAAGATTCTGAAAAGCAACTCTTTGGGAGAAGTAGAAGACATACCATTGTCTCCATTTTACAGATTTTGAAATTGAGATTCAGTGATGCAGTAAATTGGACAAGATTATACAACTGGCTGCTGCTATTGCCAGGAACTGAGAATATTCTTGAAAAGTTAACCTCCAGGGCTCTTTGAAGTCTACCCCATTCCCTCTCTATTGAAAGTAAATTATTTTAACTACTCTTTGAAATGCTAATGAACTGAAAAAATTTACCCTTTAAGGTTTTGCAATTTATCCTCCTTTTTTAGTTGGCTGAAGTGATGATAAAAATAATAATAACAGCAATAACAACAATATTAATGTAATAGCTCATAGATCCATAGGACTTTAAGGTTTTCAAAGTACCTTCCTGATATTATCTCCTCCGATATTCATAAATGTCCTGTAGATGCTGTCATTGGCCTCCTTTTATATATGAGGAAGGTCAAGTTCAAAGGGGTTAAATATTTGACCAGTATCACATAAATGGTAAGTGTCAGAGCTGGATTTAAACCCTGATCTACCTTACTCCTAAGTTCCAGGTTCTAGCTACCAAACCACACTGTCTTTCATGACACTGGTATGTTAAGACTCAAAGGGCGATAAACTGGAGACAATGAAGCACTTTTCTCCCTCCCTCTATTCCCTTCCCTACCCCATGTGTGTACTAAGTTGGGACTACAAGATGTCTAAATCTTTATTTTTAATAAAATCTGCATCTTCAATGTTTATAGAATTGCTTCAGACTTTGAAAAATTAAGTTACTGGCTCAGACAGATTGCTGGATCTAGAGACAAGAACACCTGAATTTAAATCCAACCTCTATGTGACCTTTGGTAATTCACTTAACTTCTGCCTGCCTCAGTTTCCTTATTTGTTGAATGGGGATAATTATAGCACTTACCTCCCAAGCTTGTCATGAGGACCAACTGAGTTGAGAATAGTAAAGCACTTAGCACAGTGCCAGGAACATAGGAGATGTTTAATTAATGCTTATTCCTCCCTTTCCTACTCTTCCCCTTTGCTTAGCCACACAAGATATCAGTAACAACATTTGTATAGTATTTTACAATTGCAGCATTCTTTCACATATATGTTCTTATACAATTATTATAACATGCCTCTGAGTTAGGTATTTCAAGTCTTATTCTTCCTATTTTATGGATGAGGAAACTAAAGTTGAGCATTTAGATGAGGGCTTCTTAAACTTTTTCTACTCTCGAACCTTTTTGCCCAAGAAATTTTACAAAACTCCTATAGCTAGATAGATATACATAGATATATAGATATATGTATATATATATATAGTTATAATTATAGTCATATAAAATAGGTATACAAATCCAACACTTACTGGTTATAAATCATCATTATAGT
>JAJPUD010002494.1:219489-256907 GCA_023553655.1 Myrmecobius fasciatus
TAGGTATACAAATCCAACACTTACTGGTTATAAATCATCATTATAGTCATATAAAATTAGGTATACAAATCCAACACTTACTGGTTATAAATCATCATTTTGCAACCCTCATATTCAGTTATAAAGCCCTGTATGGGGCCATAACTTACACTTGAAGAAGCTATGATTTAGAGGATCTATCCAAGATCATACAGCTAGGAAAATGTAGGACTGGGATTCAAACCTAGGGCTTTCTGTTTCAGGCTCCAGAGGAAGCTGTGTAGTGCAATTCAGACTTCTAGAATACAAACCTGGGAGAAATCATTGACATCTTTAAAAGTCAGCATGGTTTAGAGCAAAGAGTTTTCTATCTGAGAGTCAGAAGGCTTGGCACAGAGTACAGTCTCTTGCTGACTAGGGACAAAGAGTTCTTCGTCTCTCTGGGGGATCCTTTCCTCACCCTCAAAAATGGGAGTTGGATTCTAATTTCTAAGGTCCCTTAGGTGCTTTAAGTTTCCAAATTCAGTTTTATGACTGCAAATGAATCAGTCCTTTAATTTTGAAAGATCCACAATTTCCTCAGTGTAAGTAGTCTTTCTATCAAGACAGTTGCTCTCTCTGCCTTTATAGTCAGTTGGGGACTTGATTTGGTTAAATAATTTATCATCTGTGGGTCCAATATCTTGATGATGAGAATCAAGTTAATAACCAGAAATATATATATGTATATACATATATTCATCAGCAAGTTAGAGCATCTTTCACAAGGAATTAGTGTGAATTTAAATATTCTAAGGCACTTCTTTCTATAAAAATATTTTATTGATGCTCTAAAACTTTCTGTCATTTCCCAATGACTCTATCCCCTTGTAACAGAGAAGTTCAGTTATGCTAAAGCAATCGACTCATTGGCATGTCTAATAATGCATTCCCATTGTGCACCTATGGTCTGCCATCTCTCCTGCTACGAGGTGGGAGGCTCAAGACACTTTTCTGATACAAATAAAAAGCTTTAATAAAAAATAAAAAAAATTTTAAAAAAGACACTTTTCTGAAAAACAAAATCATTGGCCTACAACTGGCACCCAGAAGGAATGTGGAAAGGGAGCTGGTGTTTGCTTCCTTCCTGCGGTGCAAGGTTATTTCCAGATCCACCTGTGCTCCAGTGCATCTCTAATCACCTTGTGCCTATTATTTTGACTCTCACTCTTAATAGCTTATTTGAACACACATGGAAGGATGTAATTTTCTTTGCCTGCTTGGTTTCCTAAAGAGGTGCAAGTCACTGAGTTTTTATAATTGGTGTTAATAGGGATTGGGAGTCCTATTTGTAGCCTAGCACTTTCCCCAAGGAGTGGTCTGTTATGGACATCTGAGCAATGATTTTAATTGGCTCCATTCAGAACCGCTGACTGAGCAATTTGTGTCCACATCACTACTTTGTGACTTCCTTGGCAACTTTTGGCTGGCTGAGCAGTGCAATATCTGTGGAACAGCTGCAGACAGATGGCCAGGGCCCCTTTATAACCCAGTCGAGTCACTCCAGATGTTTTTATGCTTTGAAACTTGGCTTTGGAAGACATACAGCTTCTTGTGCTCTTTGTAATGTACATAAATGGAAAAGGACCATGGTCTTTCTTGAGAGGTGAAAAAGAGTTGGGGATAGGAGAAGCAATGGGACGTTCTCTGACGACCTCCATTACCCCATGCAGAACAGCCATCCCAAATTTTGAATAACAACTTTGAATTTTTCTGCAGCACCTTGGACAGTGCTCCATTCACAGTAGTGCAGTGAATCCTCTTTAAGTTTAATTGAATAAGTAATCATAGGCTCATGATTGTAAAGCTTGAAAGCACCTTGGAGGGTATCTAGTCCAATTGCTTCATTTCATAGATCAAGAAACTGAGGCCTGTGTCGATCCTCTGGTGGTTACATCCCCATCACATCCTTTTTCTATATCAACTCCTCGAGGTCACAGATGACTGAAAAGATTCTCCTGTTTTCTACCAGTTCTCATTGGAATTCTTGACATCCATTGGCACTTTGAAGCTCTTAGTGTAGCCACCTCTTGGTTTTGATATTGTAGATCAGAGGTAACAAACCTACATGCAGTCTTCAGATCTCCCCACTGCAACCTGAATCAGATTAAAACAACTGGTAAACATGTGAACAAAATAAAGAAAAACACAGTAAAACATTGATAAGTCAATATGCAGCCCACAGGGATCGTTATGTACACTTTAATGGAACTGTTTCTACTGAGTCTGACACACTGATTTTGACAGCTCTCAGTTACTTATTTTAGGCTGTCCTTCCCCCTTCCCAACCCCCCAACTTGTCTGCCTATGAGACTTCCTGGGGGCCTTGTTGCCCTTAAAGGATCTCTGATGTTCATGTCCCATAGTCCTCTGCATTTTCATCTGCAGGTATACTGGATCTGTGACGGGTAGCAGCTGTTTCCAGTTCTTTGGGGGCAACCGATCCCACATGCCTCCTGGAGCTGCATTTCCTCAAGAGCAACCGGCTTCACAAAGGGTCCTAGTCCTCGGGGATTTTTCAGGATTGGGGAATTTATCAGGAAGAGAGAGCAGCTAGCTGCTCCATTCGAGCCAAAGAGGCCAAAGCTCTGTGGGAATCTCATGGCGCCGTTTGCTTTGGAAGCGCCCGTGGCTGTGCCTGCTACTGTGATGGCATTGGCTCACCTCTCGAGGACTGGGGAAGCCTTGAAAACCAACCCTGGGCCAGGTGCCTGTGACCCAAAGAAAACCAGGGCAGGCTTAGGGAACTTGGAATAGTTGGCCCAAAGCACCAGTTGGCCTCTCCTCTTTGCTCTAAGAGCTGTGTTCTTTGGACCTTGAATAAGAAGGCACTGCAGCTGATCAATTTCTGCTATTCCCAGTCTGAGGCTGCCAATGGAATAACGCTCATGTCTTGGAAATTTAAGCAAAGCATATTTGGAAGCAGACTAATAAATATGCAAAGCTGAAGTGATCTCAGGTGACTCTAACTATGCAGAATAAGCCTAGTGGGAAAAATTACATTTCCTTCCAACTCTCACAGAGGTGGGGGCAGAAAGCATTAAGTACCCCAGGAGAGTTGGCAGGTATATTTTAAAAGCCTCTCTTGACCACTCCCTGATAGAAACAAGTGAGGTGGTACCACAGGGGAGATACCCCTTGGCAAAGACTCATTCACACCGGTGTTTTAATTAGAACCTTGGGGCCTACTTAGCCTACAGCTCCTCCAACCTCCCTAGGTCCTCCCCCATCTGCTGCCTGAGTAGCAAATTCCTACCTCTTACTATTCTAATCTCTGATTCTGAACTCCTGTCTATCTTGGCAGAAACTCTTTTTGACCTCCTGCTCCTTTTCTCTGTGTTCTCTTCCCTGTTCTACCCTCCCTAGAACCTCATATCTTCTGCCCTTCCCTATTGTTTTGCCTTCTACAGACCTGTTCGGTTTATTCAAATTCCCTTGATCTTCCATCCTAACCTCTTGCCTTCCTTTTTCTTGAGCATCTTGCATCTCTCAGCATGCTCTCTTGTGGTGAGCCCATCTTTCACTCACCCCAAAGCAGAGAAGGAGGAGGAAGAAGTAGAATTTGCATAATCCTCGATGCTCCTCTGCCACCAGCAGTCAGCAGCATTTCCCAAATTTTGCCCCACTTCTTCTGATCTTTGTGGTGATCATTTACCAACCTTTACATCCCTCTCTCTGCTGCCTCCATGAGGTCAGTCTTGGCCACAGTCTTCATTTCTCCTCCGGATGTCTGTCTTCATCTTTGCCAATTCTGTGATTCCTGGGGACAACTCTGCTGGCACTCTGGCTTCCTCAGTCGTTCAGTGTTCTTTAATCCCATGACCATCATCTCCATTATATCGCAGAAATCCATTTTAGGCCTTGTAGTTTTAGAAACTATTTGTTTGTTGAACTCTGAAAGTCTTCCCTTTGATTACAGCCGTGTGGCTTTTGCCTCCCACCCCCACCAGACCGCTTCATCCTCTGCCGGCCTCACTTCCAAGTCTGGTACCTCAGTCTTCTGTTATGCCTCACTTTCCTGTCTTGACCCTATAGTTTAACCCCAATCCCTCATCCTCTTCCCCTTTGACTAGTCATATATTGCTAATGTTCAAACCCGTGTAATCTCTATTATTGTCCTTCTTTGTTCTCACTCTCAAGCTACTTAATGTTACAAAAGGAAGCCAGAGAAGTATGTGTCCTTAGTCTAGCTCAGGCTTATAAAAGGTAAAATCAGCTGCTGGGTGGCAGGAGTATTCTCTCCAATCCCCAGTGCTGGTACAGAAAGATTACTAACTCTGGCATCAAAGGACTTCAGTTCAAATGTCGCCTCTAATGCTTACTACCCGTTTGACCTTCAGTCACTTACTAGACCTCAGTTTCCTCATTTGTAGAATGAGAGGAGTGGATTATGTGGCCTCTAAAGTCCCTGCCACATCTAAATCTGTCATTTTGTGATGCTGATGAATCCTACTTTGACCACAAGTCACTCTATCTCAGTAGGCAACCTTGCTTTTCTTTACTTTACTGGGTCAATTAAGGCCATCTCTTTTACTTTCCTGTATCTCCTTTCTTCCTTTGTTCCTTCCTCAGAGTAAAATGAATAACCTCAATCTTTCACTTCTAAGGCTGACTCTATTCTGTCCTTGCCTCATTGATTTCCCCCTCTTTCATCATCACCCTCTCCCTGTCTCCAGACTCTTTCCCTAATGCTTACAGACTTGCTCAAGTCTTTGTGGTTCTTAAAGACAAACAAACAAGAACATTTTCCCTTGAATCTGTCAGCCTTTCTTTCTTCTTTCTTTCTCATCTCCAGAAAGAGGCTCCCATCTTCACTCTCTCTGCTTTTTCACCAGTGATTCACTGCTCGCCCACTTGCAATTACACTTCTGACCCTATCATTGTGTTGAAACTACTCTTGCCAAGTTGATATGACTTACTAATTGTGAAATCATTATTGTTTTAAAAATTCTCATCTTTGTTGACATTGGTGATGATCACTTCAATTTTGGAAATGTTGGAGGCTGTGCAGGACTTGGGTGGTTCTGTTGCTCTTGGAAACTTCCCTCTCCATATGCATGAATGCATGCATCCTTATATGAAAAAAAATATTGATTATTTACTACATGTGCCAAGCTTTGTGTCAGACATGGGATACACAAAAAACCAAAGGTAATCCCTGTCCTCAAGGAGCTTATATTTTATTTGAGGAGGGGAGAGGGGAGACAATGAATTCGGGAAATATTGGCCCAGGCCAGGGTCTTTTGATTTAGAAAGTTACTGAGATAGTGAGTGGAGTAAGAGAGTAGCTTGATGCCTTTTCTAGTAGCAATATCATTTTGTTTATGGCTCCAGAACTGCAAAGTGGGAGGGGAAGGAGGGCACATCTTGAATAACAAAATGACTATGCAGATGTCAAGGAGTAAAGTGAAACATGGCTGGGGCCTCCTAGATGTCATGGGCCCTGTGAGTCACTCTCATATCATGATAGGGGAGGAGAACAAGGAAGAAGATGTAATCTTTCAAGAGCTAGTGATCCCATCATCGTGAGTAGTCCTGTTACCAGTCAAAATCCTTTTGTCCCATTCCCTTCTTCATGATAGTATTCATAAGTTGTTGCAGAAACAATTCTCAGCCCCAATGGCCAACCCTTTAGGGATGAGCCTTTCTGTACTTTGTTAGGTGGCTCTGTGACCGGCAGTCCTTGCCCAGAACCATGCTAAAAGGCTTTCCAGTTTGGTATGACCTGAGAGCCTTTGGCCTCTGCTGGCTGTCTTGGGGAATCCAGGGTGACTTTCATCCCCCGATGAGGCATCAGAAGGCTGCCTTGGAGGGAAATATTATATTTTGCATGGAAAAGTACTGAGGAAAAATATAGCTAACTAGCATAACATGTATTTCCCCACTTTTATTTCCCCTGCAATATCGAGGCTATTGTTTTCTTATGAACTAAGCAGATGGGCAATGTCTTTGAGTTTAGTCAAGAATGGATTCTTAATTAACTGTCCAGAGGTTTGTTTCAGGAGGTAAAAGTCAGTGAAGGGCTCCTTCTGCGAGTAGGGAAAATTGGATCTATTGCAAGCAAACAAAAGGGTGAATTTCTTCTAAATGAATTATTTAAGGGAGCCAAGGAAAGGTAAAAGAACAAAACTGCGCTTAATCTCCTCATGCTAATGCATGCCCTTGCATGCTGGGTTCTATTGCTGCTTGGAGGTAATAGTAGAGTTTGGTGTTGGGGTCTTGACATTCAGTTTTCAGGTTGGTTTAAGAAAGGGAAGCAGACCTAGGAGGAAAGGCAGATGGATTTGGGAAAAGAAAGTGACCAGAATTGATCCTCCCTCCAGATAGTTTTTGCTCTTCTACTTTTTCCCTGACCTTGAATTTCTGGCAGCTCAGAGCCATTTGGGGAGGGAGGGGAACATGGCAGTTCCTTCCTTAGCTCTCTACTGCTGCCATTAGACCTTTTTTGAAAACTGAGTCTAGATGAAGGAAAGAATAAAGCATTTACTAAGTGCAACCTTGGTGCTAGGCAGCTATTATATTGTGTGCTGTGGCCACACAGACAACAAGACCATCCTGGGAAGGAGATAGCATTATCACCCCCACTTGTGAGTGAAGAACCCTTCAGCTACCAGAGCTTGAAGGACTGGAGTTTTGCTGGCTCCAATTGTAGTCCTCTCTCCACTGCGCCACCTAGTGCCGAAGGTGAGCAAAAGGCAGGTGAGCTGAACCAGTTGGAAAATTACATGATCAATTTCATATAGGAAAGAAAAGCCTGCCAGGACCATGGTTTCACATATAACTCCCCCTCTTTCACACACACACACACACACACACACACACTCCTACCTGGTATGATTCATTGGTGCCTTCTTTAGGACCTGGGGCTTGTTGAGGAGAGGAGGGGAAAATCAACACAACCAGGTATGAAAAGAAGTCCAAAAGCACTTAAAAGTTGGTTTCTGTCCTAATTTCCTGCATTTGTTTTTGTTTTTGCAGTTAGCTTTTAACTCTGATTTCTCCTTCTCTCTGCAAAACCACTCTGATATCCACCTGAAGTCAAATAGAAAATCAGTTATAGACAAGACACAAGACATGGGTAGAAAGCCTTCAAATGTTTTTGAAAACCTAATTACCAAATTTCTCTCAAGAGTTGTTTTTACTTTATGGGCCCTTCTGTGGAGGGCCCTTTCCCAACACTGGATTGGCCACAGGCTTTTTGAAGAGCTGGAAAAAGAGATCATCTCCCTGTCATTTACTCAATCGGGTTTTAGACCAAGGCTTACCCAGTTTGTGGCTGAGTTTGTAATTACATAGGTAATTCAAAGCTTATCCAATCTGAAGAATCTCATGGGTGTGATTGGGGTAGGAGGAAGCAATCTGTAAAGAGATGGTTTATTTTAAAATTCCTAGGCAATGGAAGAAGTGCTGTGAAGTAACAACTTTCTCCATTCCTGATTCTTTCCCACTCAATTATTAGAGTGATTATATTAAGAAAGTATTTACACTACATGCCTGCAAGATACCAGGTACAAATAACATCTGAGGTAGTTTTAATCATTGGGGGAGTAACTTCATTCAGAACGATATTACTTGGCATTGTTAATCAGCCAGCATTTATTAAGCACCTCCTGAGTGCTGGGAACTATGCCAGACTCTACTGACTACAAAATTTTTCAGGCCACCAAGCTATTTTCCTATTTAATTATTCTCTTGACTGCTCAGTCTTTGAATTATTTCAGGTGAGATAATGTTTGGAAATTGGTTTGCAAATCTGTATAAATGCTAGCTCCTTTTATTTTATGACTACAATTTGCTTATCTCTAAACGACTAGGGAAAAAAGGCTTTTAGGGAACATGGAAGCACAGTCTTCCAGAGGTGAACAGTTCCTTGGAAATGGCATAGTCCTTTACCCCCATTTTACAGATGGGAAAACTGAGTCTCAGCAATTCAATTTAAAAATCATTTGTTAAAAATATACTGTGAGCCAGACATTTTCTTGTGTAGATAAAGCTCCCTCTGGGGAGATGATGTGACATGGCAGATGTAGAACCAGTCTCAAAACCAGGAAGGTCTTGGTTCAGATCCTGACTTGGACATATGCACACTGGCTGTGTGATTCTATTAGATAAGTCATTTAATATCTTAGAGTTCTAGACAGCTCTTAAAGATGGCAAGTAATAGAGAAGTAACTTTCATTTAGTAGATGGAGTTCTCTCCCCTAGGAATCCTTGAGGCCAAGGAAATCAGAGCTCCAAGCCTGATCCCTTTAGAACTAAGATGCCCCTTCATCTTGTAAAGCCTTCTGTGTTCGTTGCAAATGCAGGTGAACACCGTTGATCATGAGCAGCACAAGTGAGGAGAGAATAGAACCCACCACATCCCTGAGATACAATGGAACCTGAGACCTTTCCCTGAATTGGTGCAATTCACTTGATTTTCTAAATGTCTTAGCAAGAGTGATGGACTTAGCTTGGAAGGGAAATAATACAAACAAAAGCAGAAAAAAGAACCTGTCTTGATTTTGAAATGAAAGATATTTTCTCCTTTAAAATGAACCTTTGGGGAAGCTGTAGAAAGCAGATAATGGGGAACTGGCTTTGAACTTCCACTGAAGATATTGTTTGTGCTCCTGCCATCTATCTCCTGTCCTCTTTTAGCAGTCCCATGCTTTTTTTTTTTGATGTAAGGACTTATGATGAAGCTCAACCATCAATGTCACTGTGACTAGGACCCCTGGATAATGAGAGTAATGAGGAATATGTCAAAGACCCAAATTCTGAACATCTGAGTTATCCAGGTCCCTTTTAGTTAGCCTCATTGATCCAGAAAAGGAATTTCTGACAGATCATATGGATGGTGGGCTGGGGTGGAGGGGAGGGGTCTGCTTAGATAATGAGGACACATTAGTCAGGAGGAGTCAATCTAGCAGGACTAGTGTTGTATAGACATCTCCCAGCAGTAAAAGCAAAAGAACTCATCCATCAGCAGAAGGTTCCTACTCCCTTGGGCCCCACTCTCTCTTGGCTACCCTAATACTGAGAGTTCTGCTGTGATAATTGAAGATAACATCTCCCTATCATTTGGTCAAGTGGCATTGGTTTCAGTTCCTGAAACTCACACTGTGGACCCTTCATGCTGCTGACTATGTTGCCTTGAATTGGCCCAGCTTCTCTGATTGCAAGTGACTGCCATAGCAGGATCAAATGTGCATATACTTGGTTCACCCTCTTGTGTTCTGGACCATGAGACCACACCACCAGTGGCCAGCTTGTCTGGGCAAAGCACCAAAAGGATCTGTTAGAGGCCTGGTCTCCTGAGATGACTTGTGAGAGACACAATTGGCAACTAGAATCTTGAGATTTCAGGCCTTTCAGACACCCATGGTATCCTATGGGTGTAGCTCCCATCTCTGTGGCCCTATTCAATGTGTATCCTGATGGTTCAGTGAAAGGATCTCAAACAACCTTACTCACTGTGCAGTTTGGCTGAATGTATATCCAAGTCCAGTTTATCTTCCATATGGAAATGTTTGTAGTTTTTGTTCATTAAGGGGAAAAAAATGCCACCATTTGATTATCTTACCCTCGATAGTCTCCTGGGGTTACAAGGCAGATCACAAGAGGAAAGACAGCTTTAACTGGGCACTTATCCCTTTTTCTAGACTGGTAAATTCATTTTTCTCTGGTTTCCCTAGATAGCAAAGCTGCTGAGTACCCTCATTTGAGATACTGGGCGGGGGGAATACCATTTGATTATTTGGAAACACTGAATCATAGCCTTGCAGTTTTCTTGGCTGGTGCTATTAATACTAGGATAGAAAATGCTCTAACCTCCAGTACTGAAGTTGAGTGTTGGAGGAATTATACACTGACTTTTTAAAACCACCAGGGGACACCCCCAAACCCCATTGTCCTGCAACAGTGTATTCCCCAAGCTACCTCTGACTTAGGCGTGTCCTTTCCATATAAATGAAGATTCTAATCTTGGCCCAGAAACTCCAAGTCCCAGGGACTTGGAGATTTTTCATCCTTAACCAGAAATAGCTGGAACCATCCTAACTTTCCATGCCCCAACATTGCTGGGCCTCCTTTATGCCCTTCTGCATTTCTTGAACCAATGGCACTCATTTCTCCCTCCTCCCTCTCCCTCCATTGTTAGGGCAGCCCCAAAAGCCCATATTTCACTTTTGTGGTCTGGGAAAGAAATTGAATTCAATTCAGTAATTCAGTCATAATATCATAGAATCAGAAATCTTGTGCTGAAAGAGACCTTAAAGGCCATCTAGGCCCCAGCTTCTTAAACTGTCGTTTGTGACTCCATATGGGGTCTCATAACTGAATGTGAAATGATGATTTTAGTATCAGTAAATACTAAATTTGATTTATGTACCTACTTTATATATCTATATACCCAGGCTCACATAAAAATTTCTTGGGTGAAAAAAGGTTACAAGGAAAAAAGTTTAAGAAGCTCTGAATTTCTAGTCCAAGCCACTCATTTTGAGAATGAGGAAACTGAGTCCCAGGGAAGGGAGGTGATCTGCTGGATGTCACACAGGTATTAAATATCAGAATGGGCATTTGAACTCAGGTCCTCGGATTCCCAAGCCCAGAATTTTTCTACTGCTCCATGCCTACTGGACTCTTCCTATGTACAAGGTACTGTACTTGGTACTTGTAATGCAGAGATTACTCTCCAACTATCTTTCCCTCTAAGAATTTCCTTTCAGCCTGGATCGGTGTGATAAAGTAGACTGGAGCTAGAAGAGGGGAGGCTCTCAGTCCTCATTCCCACAGGGAGTTATGATAGTATTCTTTTGATATCCAGTACCTAGCCGAGGACCCGATTTAGTCAAAGCTTGGTCAACATTAAGGGAAATATTTCAGAGCCACTGTTAGGAGTCAGACTAGTGTGTATCCAGTCATTTTTCTGTTGTATCTGATTATTTGTGACCCCACTGGGGGTTTTCTTGGGCAGAGATATTAGACTAATTTACCATTACCTTCTCTGGCTCATTTTACATATGAGGAAACTGAGGCAAAAGGGGAAAGTTGCTTGCCCAGGACTATATAGTAATAATAAGTGTCTGGAGTCAGATTTGAACTCAGGGAAATGAGTCTACCGACTCCAGATCCAGTGCTCTAACCAATGTGCCATCTGGATGCCTCTAGTGTTTCCACAATGGTAGTATATTTTAGCGTCATATACATTATGAGTTAAATATATTTTTGTAGGCTAATCTAGAAACCTAATTACTCATGTAAAATGTTTTGGTGGAAAAATTGATTAGTCCTCCCAAATAGTTGACTTTAAAATGAACTTTGGTGCCTTAAATTCTTGGACATTTTTATGTTATGAGCAGACGGGAGGTGGGGTGGAACGGAAGGGGGAAAGCTTAATATAGCAAATGCCTGATTAAAATGCATAATTGTTATTGTCTTGCATGACATGCACTCAGGCACAAATGAGAAGCAACTTTTAGAAATGTCTATATTTCTCTTGCATGACCAAAGTAGACATTACAGAGCTCAGCCAGATCTAGGCTAGTTTTGAGAAGGTGAAATAGGGGGAAAGGAAGCACTAAGCTTCTTAACTTTCCAGATATGATCTCAAGAAAATGGACTCTCACTTTTCTTTCTTTTTCTTTTTCTTTTTGCTGAGGCAATTGGGGTTAAGTGACTTGCCCAGGATCACACAGCTAGGGAATGTTAAGTGTCTGAGACCAGATTTGAACTTGGGTCCTCCTGACTTCAGGGCTGGGGCTCTATCCACTGCGCCACCTAGCTGCCCCAACTCTCACTTTTCTTAAGGGAAAGTATCACCAGTATCACATGGAGCTTCATATGAACTCCAAAAACCTGTTGTGCAATCCACCTGTTGTCCAGGACTTCCCAGAATACTTTGACATCCTTGTTCCCTGATAGAGAAACAAGATAGCCATTGAGTTCTGGTAAAGAGAATGGTAGATCTAGATCTGTAAAGGTACTTAGAGACCATCACATCCTACCTCATCCTACGACTTTTATAAATGTAATGTGATTTGCCCAGGGTCACGAAGTATGTGATATGGGATTTGAAGCCAGATCTTTCTAACTCCAATTTTATTGTCTTCTCATCTTTCATCTTTAGAGGATAATGATGATTACTCAAGCACTACAATGAATTTGTGGCTTCACTCAAGGAAGCGTTCCATTCCGCAATGCAGATCACAGCCCATCCACTTATCCCTGTCCATCCTCTGCTACTTTCATACCACATGTCTCAATAGGGGGATGGTGAACACATTGAATGACAGAATAAACATCCAAATAGATGTTAACAGGCTCAGAAATGAGCTCAGAAAGCTCTAGTAAGATGAAAATGAAGGTTATAGGTAGATCATTAGTCTTGGATTCAAGAAACTGATGTCATAAATACAAGAAGGGGAAGCATTAGTAAACACATTTTTGTTGGGAAAAGATCTTGATGTTTAGTGGCCCACAAGCTTAATATGAGTCATTGGAGGCAGCTATTGATGCAGTGGTGTGATGAATAGAGTGCTTGGCCTGGAGTCAGGAAGACCTGATTTCAAATCTACTTACTAACAATTCCACTTATTTCTAAGTAGAATGGGCCTTCTCTGGAGATTGTGAGTTACTCTTCTCCCTCCAGGTCTTCAGGCAAAGGCTCAATTCCCACATCTGTTGGATATCTGAGATCTCTTCCAAGTGGGAGATTCTATGAATCTCTATTTTTCATTCTTAAGAAAGCCTCCCAAGGAGTTTCTTCTAGTTTTTCATCTAGGTAGAGAGCTAGTCCTAGGCCCTGAATCTCCTTAATTTGGCCCATTAATCGGCACAGAAATCTTTTTATCCAAACAAAACAAAAGCAGACAAGATTAGGAGGGAAGCATCAAATTGGGAAATCATCTTTACATTTAATGGTTCTGATAAAGGCCTCATTTCTCAAATTTATAGAGAATTGTCTCATATATATAAGAATTCAAGCCACTCTTCAATAGATAAGTGGTCAAGGGATATGAACAGACAATTTTCAGATGATGAAATTAAAACCATCTCTAGTCATATGAAAAGTTGCTCCAAATCACTATTGATCAGAGAAATGCAAATTAAGACAACTCTGAGATACCACTACACACCTGTCAGATTGGCTAAAATGACAGGAAAAGATAACGATGAATGTTGGAGGGGATGTGGGAAAACTGGGACACTAATACATTGTTGGTGGAACTGTGAACAGATCCAACCATTCTGGAGAGCAATTTGGAGCTATGCTCAAAAAGTTGTCAAACTTTGCATACCCTTTGACCCAGCAGTGTTTCTACTGGGCCTATATCCCAAAGAGATTTTAAAGGAGGGAAAGGGACCCATATGTGCAAGAATGTTTGTGGCAGCCCTTTTTGTAGTGGCTAGAAACTGGAAATTGAATAGATGCCCTTCAATTGGAGAATGGCTGAATAAATGATGGTATATGAATGTTATGGAATATTATTGTTCTGTAAGAAACGACCAGCAGGACGATTTCAGAGAGGCCTGGAGGGACTTGCATGAACTGATGCTGAGTGAAACGAGCAGAACCAGGAGATCATCATACACAGCAACAACAGTATTACATGATGATCAATTCTGATGGACATGGATCTCTGCAACAAAGAATTGTCTCAAACCAGTTCCAGTTGTTCACTGAAGAAAACCATATACACCCAGAGAGAGGGATATGAAATATGGACCACAATGTAACATTTTCATGATCTCTATTGACATTTGCTTGCATTGTGTTGCCTTTCTCTGATTCTTTTTTTTTTCTTGTAGATAGGATTTTTCTTGCATAACTTCTCAAGCATTTCAACATTATTAACATGTAGTGGACTTCCTGCCATCTAGGGGAAGGGAGGGGACTGGGGGTAAAATTTGTAATGGAAAGCTTTGTAAAGATCAATGTTGGGGAACAACCCATACATATGTTATGCAAATAAAAAGCTTTAATAAAAAAAATCTTTTTATCCACTAGTTAATAAGCATATTTTGTTTCCAAGTTGCTGCTGATTTCTGGATTTTCCATAAACCAAGGACAACAGGGTGAGGATGTTAATGATCAAAAGACAAAGGGGGATTCTTTTGTCACTAATTACAGAAACCAAGCAGATACAATTGATGTTGGGGGAAAACCCCTCCAAAACATGCACAGGGGAATGATTTTTTCTTTTTCTATTTTAAGTTTTTTTGTCTTTTGGTTTCTAAGTTAAATTTAATGGCTTTGTAAACTGTGAAGCTGCTAGGAAATGATGTTTAGCTGCAAAAAAAAAAAAAAGCAGGGACCTGGCCTGTCTTTTACATCCTGTACTTCCTTATCTTCTGGGGATATAGAGATTTAAAGGGATGATGTCAGGAGTGAGAAGTACATCCTATAAACTAATCTTGAGGACATCAAATGGAATTATCCTTGTCCTGGACAGAAATCTTTCTGCTCCTCCCCCAGAGATACTCCAGCATTGACTAAAGCCTGACATCCCAAGTAGTCACCTACTACAGACTCTAGAGAGAAAAGTCTTTGAAACAATGAAGCCTTTTGCCTTCTCCAGCTGTGTAGCTTTCCAAAGTGCTGATAGGCGGCTTGTGTAGAACCTATGGTAGATAGAGATGGTAACTATGAAATTGGAGACGCATGTTTAGCAGAGATAATTGGCTTGTTTTTTCTTTCTCTCTCTCTCATATATTTTGAGGGGAGGAGGAGAGGAGAGAATACTCTACCTAGAACTGGCAGAAACCTGGACTTGAATCTCATCTCCAATAATGACTAGCCATGTGACTATGAATACATTGTTTAAACTATTTGAGCCTGTTTCCATCATCATAAAATGTGGTTAACATCCTTATTACCTATCCCTTTGGATTGTTATATCTCATGAAAAGATGGTTTAATTTCTCTAAGTCTCAGTTTCTTTATCCATAGAATATGGTTAATTAAGTCTGTAGAACCCCACTCCTGGGAGGGTTGTTGTGTGAAGTCTCTTGGATACCTCACTTAACTTCATAGCCTCAGCTTCCTCATCTGTAAAATAAAAATAACAAGACCCATAATCTCTATCTCAGTGAATTACTTTGAGGGTCCAGTGAGATAATGAACACAGAATGTTTTTCAAGCTGTAAATCTCTATGGAAATGCCCATGAGGATGATGAGGGAAAAGAAGCCCAAATCCGCTCTAACCATTAGAGCTTTCCACTTAGGCAAATCCCTTTATATAGGTACAAGGGTATATGCAAAGATCTGCATCTCTTAAAGCAAGAGAGAGCAGAGGGCAAGCTGCTGACATTAATATACAGGGGGTGTGGAGGCCAGTGGCAATCTTGACTACCCAGAGTTATTTTTAGCTGTGTGAGAGAGCAGGCCCTGAACTAGGAAATGAGAAAATTTCTATTTCTAAATATTGCTTTTTATCTTCAAGTAGAAGTATCACTTGGTCATTGTCACTTATGGCAAAAACATGGCTCATGTCCTCTCTGTCCTGATTGCTACTGCAAGCCAGAGTCCTTCTAGAAGAACGAATACTGCAACCTAAAGGTCTCCCTAGCCTCCCTGCCAGGGTTTGGTCATTTAAGTTTCCTAAAAAGAATTAGCATCATGAAAAGAAGGAACAAGAGAGAATAGGGCAAAATGCAAAAATCCAACATTTTTCCTTTGGGGAAGAGTAAAATCATAAATCTTTTCTCTCTTTTGTTAAAATTTGCCACTACATTTCTTCTCAGACTACACCCCAGACTGCCCTGGCTAAAGATATAAGCATTCCATTCTCCATTTTCTCCTATTTTTATCAGTCTTTATGTTTCAACTACAGAGACCTTTAAAAAGGAAAGCCCGATTGACAGACATCTGGGGACTGACATGGAGATAGAAACATCAAGAATTTCCCCTTCTATTATCTAGGAGAGGGTTCTCTTTCCACAACCCTTAGTGAAGGAGCAAAGCACTGGACCAAATGGCGTCGCCTCCATCTCATGCTGCACAGACAATTTCATCTGTCATGGTGGTGTCTTTGTGTATTCCCCCCGGAATCCCACACACCCTTCCACACTCAGCTAACATATTATCTCCTGCAATAACTTTTTCCCTACCTTGCCTTTACTTGTCCTTCCCTCCAGAAATTACTTTGTATTTATTTTGTGAATTTAAAAAACCCATTACATGTACGCCTATCGTTTTCCCTCCAGTAGACAGTAAGCTTCTTGAGAACAGACACAAATTTGGTTTTGGTTTTGTATATCCAATACTTAGCGCAGTACCTGGAAATTAAATGCAGTATTAGGAGTATTCTCAGGGCACCTGCGCAATACCTGCTCCTTAGCCATAACAACTGTGGGTACTTTGGGGAGGGAGGAAGAATGATGTTCAGATCCTGTTTTGACATTTACTAGCTTAGCTGTGTGGCTGGGCAGTTAACCTTTCTGGGCCTCAGTTTCCCCATCCATAAAATGAGGTGATGGGATTGGATGACCTGTAAATCTGTAATCCCGTGATCCCAAAGAAAATGAGAAAATGGAGAGGTGAGAAAAGAAGAGAGAGCAGAGCAAAAAGGGGAAATGAGGGGCAAGGCACGAGGAACCAAAGAAAAGGAAGAAATGAGAAGGGGAATGGGGATCCCTAGAAAGCGGGTTTAATTCCATTGTGACTCTGGCCAAGCATGGCAGCCAGGGCACAAGTGGCTCTGGACTGTTTGTCATCTCTCCTCTAATCTCCTCTGCAGCAACTGCTGGGGGAAATGATTTAGCAACTCAAAGAGTGACACCCTGGATGGCTCTGGGTACTTTGGTTTCCGATGACAAATGAGCCTCTTGCAAATGAATGCTGCTTAAAGAGAATGGATTTAAAGAACATCTTGGAGTTACTCCCATAAGGAGTGTGTGTGGGGGCATTCCTAGATCTTCATTTTTCCTTTTTTCTCCCAATTTGTAGACATCCCAGTGAAAGAACAGTCCACTCAGGAGAGCAATGATTCAGTCCATTTCCCAGCCTGCCTGCGTTTCACTCACATCTGCAGCTTCCCTCCCCGGGCGGATCATGCCCCTCATCTCTGCCCTCCCCAACTACCCCCAAATCTATAACTTTAAATACGCTCCACTCTTTCATGCACATAGTGGTTATTAGTTGGATGCAGGAAGCTTTTAGAGAGCACCACTGCTTTGTTGTGGCATAAATCTGCTGAGGATTCAGTTACCCCAACAGGGCCCATGCTGCCTGGCTGTGCATTCAAGGCACTTTTGCCCACGTGTTTATGTTTTTTTTTAATGCATTTCTCTGCCCTCCAAAATTGAGCCACATTCTCCCCCAAATGAGCAAAAGCAAGTTAACTCTTTCAGGTCATTTCTCCAGTAATTACAGAAACAGCACGGTAAAGTAGAAAGGTTATTGCACTTGAAATCAGAAGCCCTAATGTTGAATTCTGGCTCTACCTCTTACTTTAATACTTGTGTGACCTCGTACAAGACACTTTTTCTCTGTCAGCCTTAGGTTCCTCATCAGTAGTTGGGCTGCTGAGTTTCATTGGTCTCCTAGCTCCAAATCTCTGAGCCCAAGTACCCAGCTGACCTGAAGGCGGGAACATCTTCCCTAGGATACTCACTTCATTGCTAAGGACCTGGGCTCAGAATTTGGGCTAAACTTGAGTTCACGGAAGGAGCACTGGATCTGAAGTCAGAAGGCCTGATATAGAATCCCATTTGTACCACCAGTGCTTTTGTAGTATTGGAAGGCTCTTCAAATCAAGGATTTAAATGAGGTGACCTCTTGGGGCCTTTCCAGCTCCTATAAATTAGACCCCCACTTTATATAGAGCATGGTAATGACCATGTGGATTCTGCTTAGGATTATGTCTTTGGGGAAGAGCTTGTTTTGCAGTGATATTCTCAACGTGGACTGTGGAGAAAAGAGAACAAGCAGTGGGGGAGACATAGCCCAACCATGCCATATAAGATCTGGTTAAAGGGACTGAAAATAGCATGTAGAAGAAAGGATTTCTCAAGTTCTGAGTGACCATCCCCATATTCAACTGTCTTGCTGGTTGATATGTGGAAGAGGGAGGAAGACTTGCTTCCAGAGGGCAGAGTTGGACCAATGAGTGCATGTAACAAGGAGAAAGAATTGGGGAGAGTGTAGCAACACTTCGAATTAGACAGCATTGGTACACTGAGCTGGTGAGTACTGACTTCCTATCATTGAAAGTCTCTAGGCAGAAGTTGGAAGGGAACTTGTAAATATGATTCCTGCTTAGGTAGGCATAGGTTAAAGTGGCTGCTGAGGTCCTTTATAGCTATGAGAATCCTTGACTAGGTAGTAAAATCACGGGTTCAAAAAGGGATAGATCCTTGAGGCTTTGAGCAGTCATGGAAGGCCTCTTGGAGTAGGTGAAGCTTGGAATGCCTAATGTGAATGTGCAGAGAAGACAGAAGGCTAAAAGCTCAGTTGAGGCCAGATTTTGAAGGGGTAGGAAATTTAACTGGCAGGTGGTGGGGATCTATTCTGGGTTCTAAAACACAGGGGAGGTCCATGGTGAAAGCAGTACCATAAAACAGCAACAATCGAATAGCGCTTTAAGGTCTGTAAAACGCTTTGCAAATAATATTTTATCCTGAAACAAACCTGGGAGGTGTTTACTATTATTTTATCCATTTCATGGATGAGAAAACCGAGGCAAAATTTAAGTGACTTCCTTAGAGTCATACAGCTAGTAAGTATCTGAGGCTCGGTTTTGAACAGGTTCATTGTTCTATTCACTGAGCCACATAGCTGTAGGAAAATTAATCTTGCAGTGGTGAGCATGGCACAGTGAAAGAACAGAAATATCAGAGGCAAGAAAACAAGTTGAGAATCCAGGTGACAAGATATCAGCAGTAGCGATGGAAAGAAAAGGCTGGATCTAAGATACATTTCAAAGAAGAAATCAACTGGCCTTATGACTCTCATTTTCCATCCTTGAGTTCTTCCTGGAACTGCCATTTTGAGGAATGGCCTTAGCCAACCGTCCTTCATTCTTTTCCTGCCTCTGCTTTTCATTCTCTTGACTTTGCCGACATGTCCTCAACATGGTAACTGCACCTCTCCAACCTCACCTTTCAGCTTCATATTATGTCTTGTCTCCTCCCATTAGTATGAAAGCTTCTTGAAGGCAAAGGCAATGATACACCTGAAAGAAGTTGGGAGGGAAAGAATTGATTTGTGGTGTCAAAAGGATTCATTCAATTTGAATACTTTTTGGTTTGATGTAGTGATGGGGGATATCCATGTTGAGATGGGCAGGTGGCATGGAGTCAAATTGGGATTTGGCAGAAATAGACACTAATTTCTTTCCTCCACCTTCCTTACAACCTCCCTCTTTCTCCTGATAATGTCCGGATACCAAGATAACAAGATTGTCTTTCCATCTTTTCAGTTGACATCGGCATCTCCTGCCTGCCTCTACCCAGTCTTCAGCAGCCGTCCAATTTCTTACATTTCTTTCTCTGCCAGTTTGATTTTGTCTGCCCCCTCTTGCTGCCTGCCTTTGGGCCATTTCAACTGTGTCTCACTTTTGCCCCTTTGGAAGGCTATAAGGAAATAAAAGGAAGGAGCTAAATCCCTATCCAGTCAATTTTTTTTTGTAGCCACTTGGGCCCAAATTGTAATTGGGGAGGAAACAAATATCTCTTTATGGGATACACACATTCCTCCAAATTTGGGTGCTTAGCAATGACTCCTATTTAAGCATACTAGGAGGAGGTTGCTATTTAAGGGGATCCTAGGGCAAAATCCTTTTGTTAAGCCCTTTCTGTGAGTCAGGGTACCATGGATTTTTTTTACAAATATAAAGATTATATGATCATAGATTTAGACCTGGAAAGGACCTTAGAGGTCACTGCGTTCAACCATGTGATTTCATAGAGAAGGAAAATGAACTACTTAAAGGTCAAAAAACTCCTTCAAGCTCACACAGCAAGTGCTGTGTCAAAACCTAGCTCTTCCTTACTCCAAGATGGATGTGCTTGTAAAGTGTTGTATTTAGAGAAGAAAATATACATGATTTTAAAATTATTGGCAGGTTTCCATTTTCTTCTGTACTATATTTTTTTGGAAATCAGCCTTAAGGTAGTTTTTTTACTCTGCTTAATCATATGCTTTTTTAAAAAAACCATCAATAAACCATAAAGATGGTGGGCTTTTAAATTGTCTGTTCCTTTTAGTTAATTGCATAAGAGTCAAAATAGGTTCTATTCTGGAATATGATTTGTGGAAGCTTGCCTTTTCCCCACCATATTTATACCATGCCATATTCAGATATACCCTCAGTGAATATATTCTTCTCATTAACATACTGCAGAGATGAGAAATAGATATGTTAGTAGGTATTTACTTTTGTATTTGAATTTGGGGGGGAATAAGTTCTGAATTATATTACCTTGGCTCCAGTCTTTGGTGGCCCCCTTTTTTTGCGTATGCTTTCATGGTACCTATTCAAATTCCTTTAAAAATCAGAAGATTCTGTCCTTACCTTAAATAGACAAAAGGTTATTCCTTCTGAACATTGGATTTTTTTTCTCTTGCTAATGATTTGATATCACCTGGGTTCTGTATGTATATCCCTCTAAGGTGTATTATGAAATCAAAACCAATAGTGCACACACCAGTGCTCTGCAAAGTGTAAAATGCTATGTGAATGTAAGGTGTATAACAAAACATAATAAGATTTAGAAAAAAAAGAATTGCTTTTTTTCTTTTGCCTGAGGATTATTGAAATTGGATTTTGGGAGATGGCTTGGTTTAATGCAGAGAGCACCCTTCTTAGAGTCAGGAGGACCTTCCTTCAAATCCCAACTCTACCATTTAGTAGCTGTATAACCAAAAAAAAATTTTTTTAAAAAAGTTTCTGTCCAATATTGAATGCAGAGGTAGTCTTTAGATGCCTCAATTTCATGATGGTCCAGGACTAATTGATGAACAAGACAATAGCTCAGAAAGTGGGAGTCGGTAACATTGGCAGCATTTGGTAGGGAATACTTTCAAAACAGATAAAACATAACAGTTGAACTCAAAAGCCATTAATTTCACAAACCTGAGATGGAATGGACATGGGCTGTATTTGGTTTGAAAAAGATCTGAAGATTATAGTGGCCTGACACTTTGTTACAAGTCAATAGCCAGAAATCTAAGGCAATGTTTGGCTTCATGAAGACAGAATAAGGTGATTGGTGAACACTGCTACTCTCGTTATTCCATATTCAAAGCTTCGTATTCTTTGCTGGATGCTACATTTTAGCAAGGACTTTGAAAATTTGGTTAGTCTCCAGAGGAGGACAGCCATGGTGACGATGGCGTCCAGTTCTTATATCGTGAGGATTATTGGAAGGAACGGGGAACTTAGCATAGAGAAGAGGAAACTGGGTGAGTGAGATTGTTGACGTGCTAGCTTTTTTCTCATCTGGGACCCTAGATTAGTGAAATCGCAGGTTCTTTCTTGAACCTGTGAACATGGGAGGTGAAGAAGAATGAGGCACTGGGGCCATTACTAAAATGCTTAAAGAGAGGGAGGATTTATGCGTAAAGATCGTTAATTTTGTTTTGGACCTTGATATGAGATGCTTGCAGGGATGTCTCTCTTGGTAGAGCTAGGAGTCTGTTAGGTATTTGGGAAGGTGGAATAGAGCTTTGGAGAGGGACTAGAGCTAAATATGGAGAGCTTGAGACCCACGACAGCTGATGAGAGAGAAGGGAGAAGAGAGGAGATGGGGAAGGGAGAGATAGAGAAAGAAAGAGGGAGAAAAACAGAGGGAAGAGGAGAAGGGAAAGAGACAGAAAAGGAAAAAAGGGAAAAAGGATAAGAGGGACCAGGATAGAGCCTTAGGGTTCATCTGCCCTATCATATAAGCAGGAGCTACATAATTTTCTTTCTAGGGAGAGACAGTGAAGGAGTAGACAGACATGCAGGAGGAGAACCAGTGGAGAGAAAGTGGCTCACTGTAGAAAGGATATGGCTACGACTCACTGTAGAAGAGCTTGGGGCAGAGGGGTGGGGCATGAATGGCAACTCTCCATGGGGCGACTGTTAGATATCTGAGATCAAGTTCTCCCGTCCCATGGCAATAGTGTCAACAATCAGGGAGAACATGAGAAACTTTTTGCTTTGGGATACCCCTGTTAGTTATTTCCCAGCAGTGGCCACCAACATCTTTCAGTTTGGAGAGTTGAAGGAATCCCCCTAAATTGAAGGCCATTTCTTCTAATCCACCTCTTGGGTGGACTCTGAGCACAGCTGCCTGCTGTCACTCATAGTTCCCATGACACATCCCAAAGCATTGCTCAGCTCTACTGTCGATTTGCTTTCCGCAGGCGACTTAGAACTGGCTTGCTTTCGATTTCCTCCTAAAGGGCCTGGGAGGGAGTGGTGCGTAAGTCGGAGAGTGCCAGCCCAGACTCTGGGACAGGAAACCTTCAAGGGGAAGAGGGGAGATCCCTCTTGAGTATTCCCCTTCCCGGACAGTACAGCCAGTTGCCACCATAGGTAAAGTTGGGTTGAGATGGGGATTGAGGCAGGAGAGGATTCCAGGGGAAGGACGGGAGTACCTTTCCGGCCTGTCACAGTTCTTCCAAGGATGCTTTGGAGGCCTGGGGAGCCGAGACTCAGCCCATGGTGGGCGTGGGTGATGCTTTGTGCTGAGTCATTCTCTCCTGGGTGTTCTTGCCTTTCATGGCAAAAACCAAGGTTGCTGCTTCAAAATGATGGGCTTAAAATGAGACCTCTCATCAGAGAGCTTTTTAAGGAGACTTGTAGCTACTCTGCCGAGAAAAAGCACTCTGCCCTCTGGACTTGAGGGCGGCATTAGGGAAAAGGAAAAATGGGATTTGGGTGAGGAGAAGACGGAAAAGTCTCCTGGGTCTCTGTGTTACAGGGTATGGTATTTGACCCCTGGCAAAGAAATCCAGTGTTAGTAAGCAACTTGAACGTACATGGACCGGACTGTAAATGAAAGGTATCCTGCGCTGGGTCCTTTACTCACCTCTCCTACAGTCTTTTATCTAGGAGTATTGGCAGAGCAGGGGGATCTTAGAGGTGCTGGAGCAATGTATGGGCTTGCAAGTTAACTTTGAAAAAACTGAATTGTAAGGCCAGGGATAAAGCCCTATTAATTACAGCTGGAATTTATATAGCATTTTACTATGACAAAATGTTTTCTGTATATTATCTCCTTCAAACCTTCCAGTAATCTTGTGATTAAAGACTGCAGCTATTATTGAGCCCATTTTATAGATGTGGAAACTGAGGCCAAGAAAAAAAAATGAATTGATTATAATCCCATAGGTGGACAGTGGTGGAACCAGGAACTACACGGTGTTTTAACCAGTAATCCTATGCTTTCTCTACAAACAAAAATAAAACATTTTATCGATGCTTTAAAACAAACTCCAGTTTTCTAGGCCTACTACCATACAACTGTTCTCCTGTCAGATTTCTTGGGACCTGACTAAAATTGCTCTTTAACTGATCCAGAAATGTACTGAATATCTTCAGTATATTTGACTCATGATTCTTGGCTTGGGAGACTTGAGTGGAGGCTGTTTTTTGGTCATTTTTTTCTTTGTGAATCCATTGGGGTTTTCTTGGTAGAGTTACTGGAGTAATTTGCCATTTCCTTCTCCTGCTCATTTTAGACATGAGGAAACTGAGGCAAATAGGGTCGAGTGACTTGGTCAGGGCCACAGGGCCACAGCAAATGTCTGAGGTCACATTTGAACTCAGGACTTCCTGACCCCAAGCCCAGTACTATAGCCCTTCCGCTACCTAGCCTCCTCTGGGCTGGGCTAGTATAAGGTTTACTTCATATATGGGCCCTGCCCCTGTGGGCCACACATGCAGAACACTCTCATTCCGCCTGACACCAAGTGATAAATGAGCTCCAAGGCGAAAGGTTAGTGTGGCCAGGGTGATCACAGAAGGCTTCATGGAGGAGATGATAATCCAGCTGTTAGATACAGGGAGGAAGAGTATTGCACATAGGGATCAGGGATTTCTTTAGCTAGAGCATTGCCAAACTGGCTGGAATTAGTTTGCATTATAGCTCATGTAAATACAGGTTGGTGCCAGTCCTTGGAGTGGGTCAAATATGAGGCAAAAAGAGTTTGAACTTCACTAAGTAGACTTGGGAGCCTCTAAAGATTTGGAACAGAAGAGTTGCATGATTAAGTCCATGCAGATGGAAGATTAACCCATTAGGGGCATTAAAGGGATTTTAGAGGGAATGAGAATTAGAAATCTAGAGGCACATTAAGATGTTTGTGTAGTGATCAAAACATTTTAGAGTAGACAGGCCAGTGCAGGTCAGCAAGTTTAAGCCCCTCAGTTTGGAAAAGTAGGTACCACTAAGACATCACTTAAAATTCTAGGAAAGTTCAGATTAAACGCAGATTTCGAGGGAGGGAAGCCACTTGTTTGGACCAGGTTGAGTTGCAGACAAGTGGGCCGGCTGCTGATCAGAAGAGAGGCTCCAGGTGGAGGCACAGATTTGATGACCATCTGTAGCGGGGTCAAGGTAGAAAACCTGCAAGGGCCTGAAATGGACTAGAATGAAGAAGAGGATGTAGGGCAAAGGGCAGAAGGCAGAGGTTTGGGGAACACTCACCTTGAGGAGACGGGAAGAGCCACCAAAGACAATAGTTGGAGAGGTAAAAGGACCAGGAGACAGAGGTGTTTCTGGAGCTAAACATCATGGGATTCTAGCTTTGGAGATGAAAGGGACTCAGATGCCATCTAGTTCCATCCCCTAATTTTACAATGGAGGAAACTGAGACTGAGAGAGATGGAGTGATTGGCCATGTCACCCAGCCAATAAATTTCCTAGGTGGGAGAATGTATCTGATAAGGTGATGGGGTAGTCAACCGTGTCAAGGCCCAAAAGGATGAGGAATTAAACAAGACAATTGTGAATTTTTGAAGGTTCTCTGACATCTGGGAAATCTGAATCAGTGGAATAATGGAAATTGGAGGCATAAGTGCAGATAAGGCATTTATTAAACACTTTCTTTTTTTAAATACTATTTTATTTCCCCTCAGTGACATATCAAGAATGTTTTTCTTTTTTTACAAGATTGAATTTCATTTTTTTCTCTCTTCTTCCCCTTCCCTCTTCCAAAGATGATAGGCAGTTTGATCTAATTTATACACATGCCATCACATAAAACATATTTCTATATTAGTCACAGTTAGGAAAGAAGAAACAGATCAAAAGGGGAAAACATGAGAAAGAATGAAGTAAGTGGGAAAATTATTCTTCTATCTGCATTCAGAGCCCGTCAGTTCTTTATCAGGATATGGATAGCACTTTCCTTCATGAGTCCTTTGTACTTTCTTGGATCATTGTGTTGCTGAGAAGAGCTGAGTACTTCATAGCTGATCATCACACAGTATTGCTGATACTATATATAAGGTTTTCTTGGTTCTTCTCACTTCACTCAGCATCAGTTCATGTAAGTCTTTCCAGGTTTTTCTGAAATCTGCACAGTAATATTCCCTCATATTCATATACCACAGCTTGCTCAATCATTCCCCAGTTAATGGGTATCACCTCAGTTTCCACAAAAGGGCTGTTATAAATATTTTTAACCATGTAGGTCCTTTTCCCTTTCATATGACGCTTTGGGATGTATAATAATGATATCGCTGAGTCAAGCAGTATGCACAGTTTGGTTGCCCT
Source organism: Myrmecobius fasciatus (assembly GCA_023553655.1). Taxonomy (NCBI): domain Eukaryota; kingdom Metazoa; phylum Chordata; class Mammalia; order Dasyuromorphia; family Myrmecobiidae; genus Myrmecobius; species Myrmecobius fasciatus. The sequence goes on from JAJPUD010002494.1 coordinate 245,204, forward strand.
TTGGGCATAGTTCCCAATTGTTCTTTATAATGGTAGAAGCAGTTCACAACTCCACCAACTGTAGGTGTCTCTGTTTTTCCACATCCTCTCCAACATTGCCTTTTTCTTCATCTTAGCCAATCTGATAGGTGTGAGATGATAATCTTGAAATTGTTTTAATTTATATTTCTCCAATCAGAAGTGACTTACAGCACTTTTTCATATGCCTTTAGATAGTTTTTATTTCTTCATCTGAAAATTGTTGTTCCTATCCTTTGACCATTTCTCAAGTACTTTATATTAAGTACTTTCTGTGAACTAGACACTGTACTTAGTGCTGGCAATACAGATACAACAATGATACAACATCAGCCAAAAAAAAAAAACAATTCCTGCCCTCTCAGAGCTTCCATTTTAGTGGGGGAAAATACTATATTAAAGAAAACTAAAAGGTTGGGAGAAGGAGCTCAAAATCAGAAGCAGTCAGGAGCTGGTCTGTAAGAAGCGAACATGGCTAGATTGGACAGTTCCTCAGCTTGAGGGTCTGGGCAGGAGTTCACCAATTTGAGTAGGAGCTGGGCACATTAGAAATTTCTAGAGCTTTGACAGTAAAATAATGTATTCTGGGATGATAGCTAGAAGAAGTAGAAGGATAAAGGGAAAGCTGGTATTTGAAAGGGTCAGGAAAACCTGGGGTGTTGGGAAGGTACCATTAGACAGGAGATATTGAATAGAAATGGAAAGATTAGCTTTAAGTGAGAGCAGATGATAGATTGTGAGAAGTGAAGTGGGAGATCTGGTGAAGCTTGTGTCAGATGGCCTCAGTTTGTTCAATGAGGCAAGAGGTGATGTCATCCCTATGAGTGTGTTGGGGGCACAGAGGCTTGAGGAGAAGAAAAGATTTGGAGCTGGACCTGTAAAAAGTGCAATAAAGAGATGATGAGGGTAGTGGAGAGTGACTCTCAAGCAGTGGATTATATGCTTTCAATTTGTCATTTATGAAATCACCTCCATCTTGGGACTTCTTTTGTGGTGCTGGAGCTGGCTCAGATGATCTGAGTTTAAATGACACTCTCTTTGTGACCTTGGACAAATGATCTCCTTTGTAAAGTGAAGGAGTTGAATTAGGTGACCTCTGAGGTCCCTTTCCCCTCTAGAGCTAGAATCCTATGGGTGACCTTAGTCAAGTCACTTCCCCTCCCTGGGCCTCAGTTTCTCTTTCTGGAAAGTAAAGTAGTCAGGTTAGATCTCCTACAAGATCTCTTCTATCTCTACATTTATAATTTAATGACGCACATAAGCTCTGACTCCCAACCCTCCCCCACCCCATGTCTACATTGTGGCAAATATTTCCAATCACAGGCAATTCCCACCTTCTCTTCTTGTTCATTTCTTGTCCTTCCCTAGAGAGGATTTCTTGTGGATCTCTTGACATCATATGCTTACCAGACTACTTTCACTGGACTTTTGTGTGTGATATCATCTTTGGGAGCTTGCTGTTTCAGCCAAACAAGCCCCCTGCCTTTTTTGTTGGTTCCCTTTGCACGGGATCCCTCCCTTTTCCTGCTTGGGAGTCTTCACTTCCATTTCTTAGCATCTTTACTTTCTTTCAAGGCAATTCAAGAGCCCCTTCTCCCGTGAGGTCTTTCTGATGGCCCCTCCTTGCCAAGTTACTAGCACCTTCCCCTGTGAAATTACTTGGTATTTATTCACCAGGGTACAAATCCCTCTACTTTTATCTAAGAGAATATCACCTCCTCAAAGAAAAGGGACATGGTATGTACCCTGGTGAATAAATACCAAAATACATATAATGGCAGTGTGAGATTGGCCCCCAGTGGCTTCTTAATAAATGCCCTTTGAGTGACTGAATGAGGGAGTATCAGTGTAGCATGCAGGCTTTCCTTTTCTGCCCTGTTCTCTCTATGTGACTGCTTCGCCTTTCATCAAAGCCATCCATCTTTTTGAGCAGAATTTTTTTCTCTGTTTAGTGCTTGCAAATCATTGTTCTCATAATTTGCTGCCATCTATTTACACCCGACATGTGTCTTTCCATTGCCCTTTGGGTGACCTGCACTTTGGATTCCTTCGAGATGATGGCATTCTGTGCTTTACAGTCATATAATATTGAATGCTAGTGCTAAAGAATGGGATTTTGTTCCAGCATCATGATTCTGAATCACATATGCCTCCATCACTTCATTTTTGTGGTAATGTCCCTTTTACACGAAACTGACTTTTGTCACATTTTGGTGGCATGTGACTCCTCTGGGACAGCAAGGGCCCAGCTTACATACTGATGGAGTTATTTATTCAATGAAACCTTAGCCCCATGAAGAAGTTAATTTATCTCCCAAATCTGAGCAATTTATCTGGGGCTCTGCGAACTTATTGAAATATCAAACAGAATTTTTGAAACTCATGCTAACTTGTTCCAGAGATGATCAAAACAGAAAGATGATTTGCAGAGCACTCAGTGTTCCTGCAACAGTAATTGATATCTGCTTGTACCATCTCATGGGCACCATTTTGTACAATGAAACTGAGATTTATGAGGATAACTAGTCAAGCAACTATCTTTTTAAAGAATGAATTGAAAGTAATTCTTTTTTTCCCTTTATAGTCGGCTTGAGTCACTGTGTTTATTACATCATAGGTTTAGAATTGAAAGGAATATTGGAAGCCATTGGGTCTCTCCTACCTCGTTTTACAAACAAGTAAACTGAAATACAGTGGAGATAAATGACTTGTCCAGGATCAATCCATTTCTGACCCTAACTTTAAGTGTAAATTCTCACACTAACTTTATGTTTGAAAGAGTCTGAAGTCAGATTCCTTGACCCCTAGTGCAATGCACTATATACTTTATGAGACTACCTCTCATGGTAACTGGTCAATTTTCAGACAATTTCAGTAGCCACACTCGTTTGTGGAAGCTCAGAGGCAGTCCAGGTCTTTAACATCTTTAATCCATCATATTTTGGATTTGGATTTGGATTTGGAAAGAGTTCCATCTTGGAACACTCCACTAAGACCAATGTTCTATTTACCATTTTGCCTCTCACTCACTTCTGGTTAATTTTTAACCAGTTTCAATAACTTATACCTTCAGTTGGAGTTTCCAGTCTAACATCTTTTCCCTCACTTTGTGACAGAATTCACTTGTCCACATTCTGATTTTACTTCTATTATTATGGGACAGATAAATGCTATGAACATTTATTTATTAGTATTTACTGCATGCCAGTACTAAGCACTTCACAAATAGTCTCATTTGATTTTCACCCTGGGAGATAAGTGCTATTCTAATCCCCATTTTGCAGATAAAGAAACTGAGGCAAACAGAAGATTATTATTATTATTATTATTAAAGATTTTAATTTTCAAAATATATACATAATTTTCAACATTCACCCTTGCAAAATCTTTTTCCCTCCCTTCCTCCCACTCCCTCCCCAGAAGGCAAGTAATCCAATATATGTTCAACATGTGCAATTCTTCTATACATATTTCCACAATTATCATGCTGAACAAGAAAAATCAGATCAAAAAGGAAAAAAAATGGGAAAGAAAACAAAATGCGAGAAAACAACAGCAAAAAGTGAGAATGTTATGTAATGGTCCATTCTCAGTTCCCACAGCCCTTTCTCTGGGTGCAGACTTCATCACAAGTCTGTTGGAACTGGCCTGAATCACCTCTTTGTTGAAAAGAGCCACACTCGTCAGAATTGATCATCATTTAATCTTGCTCTTGCTGTGTAGCATGATCTTTTGGGTCTACTTACTTCACTTAGCATCAGTTCCTGTAGGTCTCTCCAGGTCTCTTTGAAATCATCCTGCTGGTCGTTTCTTATAGAACAATAATATTCCATAACATTCATATTCCATGACTTATTCAGCCATTCTCCAACTCAGTTTCCGGTTTCTTGCCACTGCAAAAAGGGCTGCCACAAGCATTTTTGCACATGTGGGTCCCTTTCCCTCCTTTATGATCTCTCTGGGATACTGACTCAGTAGAGACACTGCTGGATCAAATGGTACATACAGTTTGATAGCTCTTCAGGCATAGTTCCAGATTGCTCTCCAGAATGGTTGAATCAATTTACAACTCTACCAACAATGTGTTAGTGTCCCAGTTTTCCCACATCTCTCCAACATTCGTCATTATCTTTTCTTGTCATCTTAGCCAATCTGAGGGGTGTGTAGTGGTCCCTCAGAATTGTCTTAATTTGCATTTCTCTGATCAATAGTGATTTAGAGTTCCTTTTCATATGACTATTTTCATCTGAAAATTGTCTATTCATATCCTTGTACCGTTTATCAGTTGGATAACTTGTCTTGAATTCTTATAAATTTGAGTCATTTCTCTATATTTTAGAAATGAGACCTTTGTCAGAACCCTTGAATGTAAATGATTTCCCCCAGTTTATTGCTTCCCTTTTAATCTTGTCTGCATTGGTTTTGTTTGTACAAAATTTTTAACTTAATATAATTAAAATTATCTCTTTTGTATTCAATAATGTATTCCAGTTCTTCTATGGCCACAAATTCCTTCCTTCTTCATAGATCTGAGAGGTGGACTATCCTTTGTCCTTCTGATTTGCTCATATTACTCTTTATGTTTAAATCATGAACCCATTTAGATCTTATCTTGGTAGAGGGTGTTAGGTGTGGGTCAAAGCCTAATTTCTGCCATACTAATTTCCAATTTTCCTAGCAATTTTTGTCAAATAGTAAGTTCTTATCCCAGAAACTGGGGTCTTTGGGTTTATCAAACATGAGATTACTATAGTCATTGACTATTGTGTTTAGTCAAACTAACTTATTCCACTGATCAACTGCTCCATTTCTTAGCCAGTACCAAATGGTTTTGATCACTGCTGCTTTATAATATAGTGCAGCTGGTCTAGGGGATTAATTTGCATTTTCCCTATTAATTCCCTTGAAATCTTTGACCTTTTGTTCTTCCAGATGAAGTTTGTTATAATTTTTTCTAGATCTGTAAAATTACTTCTTGGGAGTTTGATTGGTATGGCACTGAATAATTAGATTAATTTAGGTATTATTGTCATTTTTATTCTATTAGCTCATCCTACCCATGAGCACTTGAATTTTTTTTCCAATTGATTGGATCTGATTTTATTTGTGTGGAAAGTGGCAAACAGAAGTTGTGACCGGGTCACATAGCTAATAAGTGTCTGAAGCTAGATTTGAATTAAGGTGTCTGATTCTGTGCCACCTGGTCATCCCTATAAATTGCTGGACAAATTAACAAGTAAAAATAAACAAAGTTTCTTCTGGTACAAAGAGATCCTTGAAAAGGGGAAGGTAAGAACTCAGTAGACACCATTACTAAACATATAAAGAGGATGATCCTAGTAGAGAGACCTAAGAGTCTAACCCCTTCAGAGACACAAGGATGTGAAAGGGTTTGTCTGATTTTACCCACAGAAAGGGGGAAAGAGTAAACATTTGCATAGTGCCTAAATTCTTTACAAATATATGAAATCCTGTGAGATGTAGATATTGCTATGATGCCCATTGTATAGATGAGGAAACAGAGAAACTGAGGATAAGTGATGTGGTCAGGGGCAAACAGCTAGGAATTTTCTGAGTCTAAATTTCAACTTAGGTCTTTCTAGCTCCAGTTCTAGTGTTCTGTCTGCTGTGCCACCTAGCTAGTCCATCTATTATTATCCATCATTACAAATGAGGAAACTGAGGCCCATAGAGGTGAAAAGACCTTACCAAAGTAACATTGGAAGCATGGGAGTTGGGATTTGGATCCAGATTCTTTGATGGCCAAGTCAGTAGTCCTGTTCACTTTACCATACAAACAGATAACACAGACTTTAAAAGAGAAGGGACTAATTATTTGTGGCAGCAGGAATGCTGCCCCCAGGAGCTAGAAAAGCAGCCCACTTCTTATCTTTTCCCAAAAATTGGGAGGAAGTGAGGTTCATTTAGAGTCAAGAAGTGGAAAAAATGGCTGAAACAAGATTGAAACTCCAGGGGATTAAGCATGAGTCACTCATTGACTAGTTACAACCTTGATTTGGGGTACAGTTAGGCAGGCTGGAGTCTCTCTTGACATTCATGTCTTTATTGCTTCATCCCTTATTTAAGCAGGTGGTGTAGTTTATATGGGCCCAGGGAAGAGTGGCAGGGCTGAGAGAGAGCTTTATCTTTCAAGCAATGTTCCTTTCTTTCTGTTATTCCCTCCCCATTTCTAGAATAGCACATAATAATACCTTCTGGTGACTTTGTGTCCTGGCCTCTCCTGACCTGGGGCAGAGTCTTTTTTCATTCCAAAGTTATTACCATAAGATATGTCAGTTGTGTAAGTTGAAATATCAACAGTAGTCAATATTGCTGAAATGAACAAAACAGTTACTGAAAGATAAATCATATTTTTTTTAAATTAGGCAGTCTTTGTAGATAAAATGTTTGCCTGTGATCTAGGGATGTAGAATACATCTCATAAGATCAATAAGCTTGTTTGGTTCTGGAAGGCATCTCAGAGGCTCTCTAGCCAGCTTCTTTATTTTAAAGAGCATGAACCTGAGACCTGGCAGGTAAAAGAGCTTGTTCATGTAGGTAGTCAGTGGCAAAGCTGGGATTTGAACTTAGGTTTTCTGATTGCCATTCCAGAAGGATGCCAGCTCTGCAGCTGGAAGGGCCTTCAGAGGACATTAAGACCAACACATTCTTTTTTTTAGTTAATTAATTTACTTTTTAATTTTATTTTTTATTAAAACTTTTTTATTTTCAAGACACATACATGAATAATTTTTAACAATGACCCTTGCGAAACCTTGTGTTCTAAAATTTCCCTCCCTCCCTCAACCCCCTCCCCTAGATGGCAAGTAATCCAATATATGCTAAACATGGTAAAAATATATTAAATTCAATATATGTATATGTATTTATGCAGTTATCATGCTGCACAAGAAAAATCAGATCAAAAAGGGAAAAAATGAGAAAGAAAACAAAATGCAAGCGAATAACAAAGAAAGAGTGAAAATACTATGTTGTGGTCTACACTCAGTTCCCACAGTCCTCTCTCTGGGTGCAAATGGCTCTCTTTATCACAAGATTATTAGAATTGGCCTGAACTATCTCATTGTTGAAAAGAACCACGTCCATCAGAATTGATCTTCATATAATCTTGCTGTTGCTGTGTACAACAGTCTCCTGGTTCTGCTCATTTCACTCAGCATCAGTTCATATAAGTCTCTCCAGGCCTCTCTGAAATCATCCTGCTGGTCATTTCTCACAGAACAATAATATTCTATGACATTCATATACCATAACTTATTCAGCCATCTCCCCACTGATTGGGCATGCATTCAGTTAATAGTTCTTGCCACTACAAAAAGAATGCCACAAACATTCTTGCACATGTGGGTCCCTTTCCTTCTTTTTAGATCTCTTTGGGTTATAAGCCCAATAGAAACACTGCTGGGTCAAAGGGTATGCACAGTTTGATAACTTTTTGAGCATAGTACCACATTGCTCTCTAGAATGGCTGAATCAGTTCACAATTCCACCAACAATGTATCAGTGTCCCAGTTTTCCCATATCCCCTCCAACATTCATCATTAAATCTTTTCCTGTCATCTTAGCCAATCTGAGAGGTACAACAAGCTCATTTTACAGAGGAGGAAACAGAAGTATAAGCAAGGCACTGACCAATGTCACATAGGTAATAAGCAGTAAAAGCAGAGCATTTGAAGCTGTCTTCTGACTCCACAGCCACAGTATTTTCAATTATCAGCTGATAACCCTCTTTGGAGGACGTTCATTTTGTAATCTAAACTGCCCATCTCAAGAAGCTTGAGGAATCTCAGATAGCACCTGAATGGCCAAGATTGAAACATTGGCTTACAGATCATCATTCCAAACCAACAGATTTTTACTTTGTACTTTTCAAAATAGTACACCAATAAGCTTGCTGATCCTGGTTTCTACCAGAAGAAGTGGGGGGGGGCAGAGTGGTCCTGAGTGAGGGGATGTTGCTATAGGTAGGCAAAATAATAGAAGTATCAACTTATAGTCTGATATTCAAGGACAAAAATACAGTCATATGAGCCTTTTTCATGTAGAGGCAGTCATGTGTCCAGTAGTTCCTGAGGGAATTTCTACATTACAGTTCTACATTTATAATTCTTGATAAGTCCATAGCTCATAAGATCATGTCAGTAGAGGTCAAAGAATCGTGGAGGTCTTCTCATTCTATCTTTTCATTTTACAGAGAGGAAAACTGAGACCCAGAAAAAGTAAGTGACTTGCCCACTCTCACAAGGTAGTAAATGGCAGAGCAGGAATCGAATCCAGGGCTGATGCACTGAGCTCTTGCCCTCTTGATACATCATCATACTGCCTGTCAGGTTCGTGATGATGCTCTCTAGTTATTTTGGAAAATGAAAATGCCTTTTGCCAGATCCCATTTTAAAGAAGACATAGAAATTAATTAGAGAGCATCATGAAATTTTATGTGGAAAGTAGAATAAATTATATCATTCCTGTGGCTAAATAACTGATGTTCTCTGAGAAAACTCCTGGCATTTCCTTATTCCAAAGGCAGATATTTCCCATAATCCTCCCCGGCAAACTCTGCTTCTCCAAAAGGGTTCTGTTGGTGAATGGGGGAATCAATAGGGCTGGTCCTTTTCTTCATTCCTTTCTTTTTTTCCTCTTTTATTATATCTCATAATGTATTTAATCAGCTTTGCTCCAGAAAATTTCTTTCTTTTCTTTTTCTGGAAGCTATGATTCTCTCTCCTTTTTTATCCAATAGTATTTTATTTTTCCAATTACATGTAAAGATAACTTCCAACATTCTTTTTTGTAAGATTTTGAGTTCCAAATTTTCTTTTCTCCCTCCCCTTCACCCCCTTCCCTAAGACTGCAAGCAATCTGATATAGATTATGCAAGTACAATCATTTAAGCATATTTCCATGTCAATCATGTTGTGAAAGAGAATTAAGAACAGAAGGAAAAAACATCAATAAAGAAAAAGTAAATAAATAAAAAAGGTGAAAATGTTATGCTTTGATGCACATTCAGTCCCATAGTTCTTTCTCTGGATGCAGATGGCATTTTCCATCCAAGTCTATTATAATTGTCTTGGATCATTATATTGCTGAGAAGACCTAAGTGTATTAGAGTTGATCCTCACATAATCTTGCTATTACTATATACAATGTTTTCCTGGTTCTGCTTACTTTACTCAGCATCAATTCCTGTAAATCTTTCCAGGCTTTTCTGAAATCAGCCCGTTCTTCATTTCTTAAAGAAAAATAACATCCCATTTCATTCACATAATATGACTTATTGAGCCATTCCCCAGTCGATGGGCACCTGCTCAGTTTCCAATTGCTTTCCACCACAAAAAGAGCTGTGGCAAATATTTTTGTACATGTGGGTCCTTTTCCTTTTTTTATGATCTCTTTGGGATTCAGACCCAATAGTGACACTGCTGGATCAAAGGGTAGGCGCAGTTTTATAGCCCTTTCGTTACAGTTCCAAGTTGTTATTCAACATGACTGGATCATTTAACAACTCCACCAATAATGAATTGGTGTTCCAGTTTTCCACATCCCCTCCAACATTCATTGTTATCTTTTCCTGTCATCTTAGCCAGTCTGACAGGTGTATATAGTGGTATCTCATAGTTGCTTTAAATTGCATTTTTCTAATCAATATCAATTTAGAGCATTTTTTCATGTGACTATAGATGGCTTTATTTTCTTAATCTGAAAATTGCTTGTTCATATCCTTTGACCATTTATGTATTGAGGATTGACTTGTATTCTTATAAATTTGAATCTGTTTTCTATATATTTTAAAAATGAGACCTTTATTAGAAACACTGCTGACTGAAAACTTGTTTCTCAACTTTCTGATTCCCTTCTAATCTTGGCTACATTAATTTTGTTTGTGCAAAACCATTTTGATTTAATATAATCAAAATTATTCATGTTGCATTTCACAAAGTTCTTTCATTGTTCTTTGGCCATAAATTCCTCCCTTCTTCAAAAATTTGGTAGGTAAAGTATCCCTTACTATCATAATTTGCTTGTAGTATCACCGTTTATGTCTAAGTAGTGAATACATTTCAACCTCATCTGGGTACATTGTGTGAGATGCTTGTCAATGCCTAGTTTCTGCTAGTTTTCCAGCTTCAAATAGTGAGGGTTTTTTTGTCAAATAGTGAGTTTTTAACACTGGAGAGTATAGGAATAAATGGGCTTTTCCTTAAAATGATAAGTAGTATCTACTTAAAACCTTCAGCAAGCATCATATGTAATGGAGTCAAACTAGAACCATTCCCAATCAGATCAGGAGTGAAACAAGGCTGCCCACTGTCACCATTACTATTTAATATTGTATTAGAAATGTTAGCTTTAGCAATAAGAGAAGAAAAAGAGATAAAAGGAATCAGAGTAGGTAGTGAAGAAACCAAATTATCACTCTTTGCAGATGACATGATGGTATACTTAGAGAATCCTAGAGACTCAACTAAAAAACTACTAGAAACAATTCACACCTTTAGCAAAGTGGCAGGATACAAAATAAATCCACATAAATCATCAGCATTTTTATATATTACCAATAAAGTTCAGCAGCAAGAGATACAAAAAGAAATTCCATTCAAAATAACTGTTGATAGTATAAAATATTTGGGAATTTATCTGCCAAGGGATAGTCAGGAACTATATGAACTAAATTACAAAACACTTTCCACACAAATCAAATCAGACCTAGTCAATTGGAAAAACTTAAAATGCTCATGGGTAGGACGAGCGAATATAATAAAAATGACAATACTACCCAAACTAATTTACTTATTTAGTGCCATACCAATCAAACTCCCAAGAAATTATCTTACAGACCTAGAAAAAATAGTAGCAAAGTTCATTTGGAAAAACAAAAGGTCTAGAATTTCAAGGGGATTAATGAAAAAAAGGCTGAAGATGGTGGACTTGCTGTACCAGATCTAAAACTATATTATAAAGCAGCGGTCATCAAAACCATTTGGTACTGGCTAAGAAATAGAGTAGTCGATCAGTGGAATAGGATAGAATCACAAGACAAACTAGGCAATAACTATAGCAATTTGGTTTTTGATAAACCCAAAGACCCCAGCTTTTGGGATAAGTATTCACTATTTGACAAAAACTGCTGGGAAAACTGGAAACTAGTGTGGAAGAAATTAGGGCTTGACCCACATCTAACACCACATACCAAGATAAGATCTAAATGGGTTCATGATCTGGATATAAAGAGTGATTTTGTAAACAAGTTAGAGGAACATAATATAGTTTACCTCTCAGACCTGTGGAGATGGAATAAATTTATGTCCAAAGAAGAACTGGAACTCTTAATTGAAAACCAGATAGATAACTTTGACTATATTAAGTTAAAAAGTTTTTGTACAAACAAAATCAATGCAGACAAGATTAGGAGGGAAGCAATAAATTGGGAAATCATCTTTACATTTAAGGGTTCTGATAAAGGTCTCATCTCTAAGATATGTAGAGAATTGTCTCATATTTATAAAAATTCAAGCCATTCTCCAATCAATAAATGGTCAAAGGATATGAACAGACAATTTTCAGAGGATGAAATTAAAACTATTTATAGTCATATGAAAAGGTGCTCCAAATCACTATTGATCAGAGAAATGCAAATCAAGACAACCCTGAGGTACCACTTCAC